>JASAMX010023781.1:0-19904 GCA_030248175.1 Microlaimidae sp. YZB2_3 | reverse complement strand
GTGGTTGTGTATTTATATATCCCTGTTGAGAAGATATGTAGTTTTGTTGAGGAGCTATGTAATTTTGCTGATTTGATATATAATTTGGTTGTGGGGCGACGTAGTTTTGCTGATTTGATACATAGTTCTGTTGGGGGCAGCAGCCAACTTGAGGAACACATTGCGTCTGCTGTGGACAACTGTTGCAATTCGCCCCACTGATTGGAGAATAATCTCCAGGGCAACCGCCTATAAAATTCATCAATAATTAAAGGAAAACATCGCAAGTTTAATTTTACAGGAAGATCTTGAGAACAATTTACTTATGTCATTAAAAAAACTTGCGACAAAAAAAAAACAAATGGACATACTACTTTTTTTCTAAATGAGGATCCGGGTTAATTTTATTGAATGCTCTTTGTTTTAAATTTTTTAATTGTATTTTGTATGTTCATATGCAAATTCTTTTTGAGACCTTGCACTAAATCTGAACTATTACTCGGTTTAAAAAATAGTGTTTTAATCAAAAAATATTTTACAATTAATTTTATTTGCCAAAAATTTTTTTTATGTTTAAAAAACTAAACTTTCGGTTTAATTGATTATAAAATAACTAACTAAAAAAAAGAAAAACTTTTTTAAACTTTTTAAACAGAAATTTTTTAACTTGCTTGCAAAAAAATTACAAAACTTGTTTTAAAATGGATTTTTTTGGATATTTTATGAACAATTTCTTCTTTTCGCTTGCCAAAGTATCTGCGCATGCCAAATTGAAGCGACATTCAACACTGAAAAAAATTTTGGTAAGATAAGGTATGGAGCCGTAAGGTATCTTTAGAACCATAAGTAGGAAACTTGGAGCCGTCGAAACATTATGGGTACTTGAAACCTAAAATTGATTTATGTTTTTTTTGCTTTTCTTTTTTTAAATTTGACTAAATAAGAAAATTTTTAATAAAATTAATTGTAAAATATTTTTTGATTAAAATACTGTTTTTTAAACCCAGTAATAGTTTAGATTTAGTGCAAGGTCTCAAAAAGAATTTGCATATGAACATAGCTTAGCCTTTGTTTTAGCAATTTCACTTTTTAGGCCCCAAGTTACCCCATAGAAACAGAAATAATTAAAACTGTATTGATTATTTGAAGTGTATTAATTATCAAAAGTGTAATACCGTATTGACCGTCGACTTGGATCGTTTGCGGGATCGGTAGTACTGGAAGCTGAGGGTAGGGCATGGTTTGCGGGGGTCCGTAGCCCGCAGGATTGTAATTATTGTTAGTCGGACAGCAACCCACGTTCTGCTGGCAGACACTTTGACTGGGGCAGCCCTGATTGCAGTTGACATTTGGTAAAGGCTGAACGTTTCCAGGACAGACATCTAAATGAGGAATGCGTTCGCGACCATTAAGTAAGATTATTCATAATTGCGTTTTCAATCGGCCATTTCAAAAATGAAAAAAATCGTGATCATTTAAAATCCACTAGTCGTTGACTAATATTGTTAGATTAGCAATAGTTTCGTAAAAATCACGGATTAGAATCGTTTCAGTTATAGTTTATAAAATCTATACTCAAAACATTAAAAAAGAAAAAAAAACACACTAGTACATAATTAAGTTAAGAGAAATATAATTAAGACCAACTGCCACACAATATTGCCAGTAAGATTTCGGACTCAAAAAGCGAAATGGCATCAATGTTAAATATTAATATCATCATTTTCTTGAAATCACTTTTGTAAACACATCGTACTATATCCGCCCCCCCCCCCCCTGCGCGATTATTATAACAAAATCAAACTCCACCGTATTGTAAATATGGTGCTGCAAGTCGATAATACTTACATGATGAGCTATTTAACTACGACGCGTCAATGAAGTTCCTATTTTCATAACAATCAGTACAAAATTATTACAGAGATAAATGAATTATTTAGAAAAAATCAGCTGTCCTAAAATTTTTTGCGACAACAACTGTTTAAAATTATTATTGTCAATGCATAAGAGTAGAGAATGTCCGACTGTGTGTTAAACAGTTGCCAAATTATGCGTAGATTATTCCACGGTGTAAATTTTTTATCATGTAAAAAAATCTACTACGACCTGTGGAATAATCTACAATTTGTGAAATAATCTACATGACAATTTTTCTACGTAATACTGTAGATTATTGTACATGATAACCGCGAATTTGCAAACAAAAAACTGCAAACCTATTACTCTTGATGTTTTTTTTCTCCTGGGGCCTGTTTCATAAAATACTGGTCTTCGTAAATTACAAATCTATCAATAACTTTTTTTATTCTGAACCATTTGCGTTGAAATTTGAAATGAAAAAAGATTATATGCCATGTGCAAACTATTTAAAATTTCATGTACGTAGCTGTTGTGTGTTTAAAGTTATTCCAGTTTCAAACTTTGGCCACTTGTAATTTTTTACAAGTTCTCAAAAGAAAAATTTACCCTACTCCGACTAGAGTAAATTTTTCTTTTGAGAACTTGTAAAAAATTACAAGTGGCCAAAGTTTAAAACTGGAATAACTTTAAACACACAAGAGCTACGTACATGAAATTTTAAATAGTTTGCACATGGCATATAATCTTTTTTTATTTCAAATTTCAACGCAAATGGTTCAGAATAAAAAAAGTTATTGATAAACTTGTAATTTACGAAGACCAGTATTTTATGAAACAGGCCCCTGACGTTAAATATTCGTCAAAATACGTCAAATATTCACCGTTTTTTGTTGAATTCAGCGTATAAATTATTTTAAACATCAAATATTTCGAATAATTTGAATTTTTCCACAGTATTATGTAGAAAAATTTGTTGTATGCATTTTGTGTTTACAATTTTGTACTTTGCAAACTTCGAACTACAAAAATCTTTGGACGCAAAATACTCAGATGAGGTTTTTTCCACGTAATGTTGTTAAATATTCTAGGTTTTTTGTTGCATCGGACGTATAAATAATTTCATATGCTAAAACGTGTAATATTTTGACTAATTTGAATTATTCGACAGTGTAGTATGTTGAAAAATAGTTTTTTCAACAGTTTTTAGTACGGTTTTCGCGATTTTTCGCGAAATTTTGCCACACTAATACACTGTCCGAATTATTTATTTTGTTTTGCTTTCTGCTCGAAGTGTATACGATATTGATCATATTGTTATATATTAAATGTCCGCCAATTTTTATTCCTTTGTTTTGACCTAAAAATTTTTTTTGGGGGGTTGACCTCCCGGGGGGGGGGGGGGCTATGGGGCCAAACACGAATGCCGAGAATTTTTTCAACATTTTTTTCAAAACCATCAAAAATGTATAATTTATCGCATATGACAAATTTTGATATATCGTTTGTGTAAAATAACCTAATATTAAGCTTACAATAAGCTGTCAAAAATTACGAATTTGAAATTTGGAAGGATTCCAAGCCCGTATGATGGCAGCAGCAAACCCTTAAGTTAAAAAGTTTTAAGAATAATAAACTTTAAAAGATTAGTTTTAAATTTTTTAAATTTATTTTGATTAAAAATGTTAGAAAATAGTCCAAATATCACTCCATGAAAACGCAACATAAATTTTCGTTAAAGTTCCAAAATATTTCCTTACGTGATGCAAATTTTTGTTATTACGGGTTTTTCTGCTTTTTGGTGGGGGGGGGGGGGGGGGGGTGGGTGGTTGGCGTTTTGGTTGTTTTGTTTGCGGGGGGTTTCTTCATAGTTGATGATGTTTATTGGCTCTTCCGCAATTAAAATGACGCAATTCAGACCAGATCGCGGATTCAAACGTATTTACACGAAAAATAGCATTACTTTAAATAATTACATTGGGATATTGGAAAAAGTTGACAGACATAGTTATTAGAAATTTGTTTTGGTGTTGACAAAATGGGAAACAATGTTTGCAAGTAAGAAAACACTTAAAAAAGAACATTTTTAGCTGCAATATTTGGCAATTTTGTAGTAGGATTTTAACTTTGAAAATATGTTTTTTCAACAAAATAACCTTAAAATTCGAAAAAAATAAACTTTTAAGGCTTTTTTTGAAAATTTTTTGATTTAAAGGTTTGCTGCTGCCAGAATACGGGCTTGGAATGCTTCCAAATTTTAAATTCGTCATTTTTGACAGCTTATTGTAAGCTTAATATTAGGTTTTTTTACACAAACAATATATAAAAATTCGTCATATATGATAAATTTTACATTTTTAATGGTTGTGAGAAAAAAAATTTGAAAAAAATTTTCGGCATTTGTGTTTGCCCCCTCCTAGCCCCCCGGGGGGTCAACCCTCCAAAAAAAATTTTAGGTCGAAAGTAAGGAATAACTTCCGTTATGGATATATAACATTTCAAATTTCGAGTTTTGTCGCCAGTCCGCATCAGTTTTGTATATACTATAGAAACCAAATTATAATATATTTTACATATTTGATGTTTTTTTGTAATAATATGATGCAATAAACTAGCCTAAGTTGCCTTAGGCAGACATTTGTTGTTTTTTTAAACGCTTGATGAAAATACACGTGAGGAATAATATGCAATTCTAAAATATACTTAAAACTAAGCAAATAAAATAAGAGTGCGTAAAATCTGAACAATGCTTTCTTAAAATCTCAGCATATTGATCACTTGGAACTTAAGTGCTTACGAGCGAGAATATTTTTTTAAATGAAGGTAGAATTACTATAAAGTTTGGCATTTTAGTTTTTGGAACAGCTGATTTTTTTAAGAATGAAATAATCTTTAAACAATATCCAATATATAGTTTTAACCTTAATAATGTACATTATACCAAAAAGTTCTTTCTAACAATAAATTTTGTTGGTTTTTTCTATCTACCCTTAAGGTTTTAAGAAACTAATTTCTGTTCATGAGATTCTTACAAATTACTAATTTATGAAACATAAGAATTAATAATAAAGTCAATGTTCATTGTTTCAAACTGGACATTTTTAAAAACTCTTATGCGAAACTCCAAAGACTAAGTCAATGCTAGCTATGGGCCTACCTAGCATAACAAAAATTGGGTCGGCGGTCCCACCACGAAACAAAGTTCTTTTCAAATTAAATGCATTTTTTGTATTATTTTTCAAACTGGAAATACTATAATACAAATAAAACACCTATTTGAAAAATTTTAGTGGTTATTTTGTATTTAATTAAGCATTACGAAATGTTTTTTTTTCTGATTAACCAAAAAAATTTACATATGAGAAACCTTAGTTACGCCCGATATAACTCTAAATAATGGTCAAAAGTTAACAAAAATACTCGAAATTGTTTTAATATAGTTGTTTAATCTCCGGTTTCCGAAAAAATTTGGTAAAAATCATTGGTTTTATAACGAATTCTGATTTCGCGGTGGGACCGCGGACCTAAATTTTTGTAATGCTAGGTAAGTCCATTGTAAACACTTTGGGTTCAATATTGTTACTATTAAGAGTGAACCTAATTAAGTGAATATCTAACACTGTGTTTTCCTGTACTTTACAAATTATAAAAAATAATTTATAAATAATAAACTACAGAAATAGGAATATTTAGGGAAAAAAGGTCAAAATTTCGTATAGGGCATTTAATAAGTTCGCCGCCTCACAAAATGAGCCACTCCATTTAAATTTGATAATATTTCATATGCTATAAACTTATGGTTATTTATAGTCTATGTTTTTTATAACTGAAACTTTTTAGTCCCATAAATAGTTTTGAAACTATAATAAGCTAAACTGTTGTGGCAAATTTATATATAATTTTTAGATTAATTACAAGCAAAAACAAAAATTTTAAACAGTCAAAAAAGTCTAAGTACATTACCGACACTTATTTTATTATTATTTTTTATTATTACTTATTTTTTTTCTAATGACAGGAACATACATAAACAGGTATACACCTCACTGTAGTTGTATGCACCCAATATGCAAAACTGAATAATTTTTTAATACTACCTATTCATTTCCAACTTCAATATTAAAAAAATATTGCTTATATTACTCTGCCACTACCTTTACTGATGTTTTAGGTTTAATTTTTTTTTTAATTTTTAATTTTTTAAATTTAATTAATTGATAATTGAAACTTGATAATAATCTAATTGTATAATGATTAATATTTAATAATAATAAATTTAACTAAGTAATAATTTACTTTGGGTTTGAATAGGATAGGAAGGTTGAGGTTGAAGTTGAATTGGTTGCTGAGGTTGAACGTAGGTGGTTTGCTGATTGTATCCCTGGCAACAAGTTCCTTGGTTGCAAACGCTGTTACCTGGGCAAGCCCCGCTATCACCACAAGGGCACACTGGGGCCTTAAATACAAAATAATAATACAATAGAATACAATAAAACTTTTTGACAATTTTAATTTCTTTATTGAAATATAGTTGCTAATAATAAAGATAAAACATTTAGAATGTATGTCTAAAAAATTTGGTATTTTAACTTGAGATAAATATATCACGAGGCTTGAAGCAGGCGCCAGTTAAAACATCATGGAAAAAGCCAGCAATGCAATTAATTATATAACATTAGATAAACCATAAAGATATCGAATTTTAGAGCGAGTCTCTAAAAAAGCTTAAAAATCAACTAAAACTGTAATAATTTTTTTTAATAGCTGTGCTGTTTATGATATATAATTTTTGTATATTTATTATTATTTTTTGTAACTTTTTTTAGAATTATGGTTTTTGTAAGTTTTAAATTTGTTACTAAAGTAAAAGGTTAAACAAAATTACTGCATAACATTTTTACCTGTTGCTGCCCACAAGTGTTTTGTACATCACTACGTGTGCAGAACTGAAGATTCTGGTTGAACTGGGTACCGGGTTGACAAGGCATATTTACCCAGTTGCCGCAGCTTTGACTAAACAAAGAGTTCACTCAATTATTGCATAATTAGAAATAATCAACGAGATCTGAAAATAAATTATACATACTTTTTTTCATGTCAGTAAAGTGCATATAAATATAATCAAAACTTATTTGTTTTAGTATAAAAATCCTTTACTACAAACCACGTTTTCCTAAGATTATATGTTTATTGATAGCATAGACACTTGAAACTGAAACTACGTAAAGACATGAAATATAGTACATATGATCCACCATATGGATTTAGTATGGAAATTACCTAGCTGGTGGATTTGCTTAAAAATCAAACCGGATATTTGCATACCAAAAATATTTGCGGGCATTACGTTAGTTTCCGCATAGAATGTGGTATAGTTTGTAACCGAGTAGTATTTGCTATACTGTATGTTTATAAAACATTTCCGGTACAACCCGTTCATATTAAACTTACTAAGAAGAATGGCTAACTGGCTGCACAATAAAATTTCTCAAGAAAAGTTGCTACTATTACTTTTATAGCCTCACATTTGCGACTTTCAATAAAAAATATGAAAAATTAAATATACAGTGTGAAATTCTCCTTAGGTATTTATTCTTAACGATATAGTAACCTTTGGCTTTGTCATTACCTAGGAGCCTGAGGAGCGCACTGCATAAAGTTCTGCAGACCGGATGGATCAGGTTGCAAGGGAGCGTTGAGCCAGTTGCAGTCGTTTCCAACAACTGGATTCACATTTGAAGCTACAATAAACTATTAGCAAACGTGTATATCTATTATCTATGAAGAATCACGAGGGTTAATTCCGTGTACACAAAGGTCTCGAGCAGATTTGAAAATAATTTGTATATGACGTTGGTTAACAAAAAAACACGATCATAACACTCGAAAATAACATAAACATAAAACATTTTTTTTAAAAAGATAGCTGGTTGTGCATATTTTGTTTCTTCCTCATTTTTTCCGGTTTTATACAAATTATTTCCAATTCTTTTCGAGACCTTTGTGTACATCGAATTAACCGTCGTGATTCTCCATATTTCACGTTGTGTACGTTACGTATAAGTTATATTGTATTGCAAAATATTATCGGCATGCAATTTTACTTTTATAACAAACTAAAATTTGTAAATTATTATTTTTTGTGAATTTGTGAATCATCTCATTTAAAAAATGTTTAAAATAAAATATTAGCAATTAAGACTGCATTAAATTATCGATAAATAAATTTTGATTGACTTAATTTGAAATATGTTTAAAAAAATTTAAAGCTAAAAGCTAAAAAAGCTTCGGGTTGATTGACATAAGGGTTTACCTTGGCAGGGAGTGCTGCATCCGACAGAACTGGGGTTTTGGGCGCATGTGGCCATCTGCATGCGGTGTTTGCGCTTGTTCTCGCAGCGCTGCTTCACCTCGTTGAACGTGAAGAGATCTGCGTCCGGACAGGAGCGAATCTGCCACTCTCCTGCGTCCCTCAGTTGGCTAAAATGTTATTTTTTATGGTATAAAATAGTTTCGAAAATGCTCTAAAAATAGAGCAGGAAAATCGGGCGATTACACCCCGGCAGTATGTTTAGACAGAAAATAGGTGGACTATAGTGTAAGTTGCGCATATTTGGACTGTAGGAAAATTCCTCACTGAATAAAAAGTTGTCACCGATTTGTTTTTACGGTTAGCTAATTACACATCAAAGCTGTGTCACCTCGTTGAACGTGAAAAAATCCGCATCTGGGCAGTGGAAAATCTACCCCGCGTTCATCAGCTGGCTAAAATCTTATTTTATAGTAGAAAAATGGGGAATAATTGAAACTAATGGATATAATTACCGCGCCAGAGTTTCTCTTTTAGACGCTCCGGAGCTCCGCCCTATTTTGGATTAATTTCCTAAATAATTCAAGAGTAGGTATTAAATAAATTGTTTGTGTAAACCAAATTTTTCACAACTTTTTAGAAACGATAGAAATAGCACTAAAATGCAAATAAAATGCACGCAATTATGGAACAAGGCTCTGGAGCTAGCTCCCTCGGCATTAGATAAGCGAAGCTACGGAGCAAGAAATTCATAATAAAAACATTATTCTAGTTTAAATGAAAAGCATAATGTTTTATTGGAATTTTTAGGAAACAATGACGTCGCTTTGAGAGGAGCGAATCCAAAATTTTTAGGCATGCACAAAGAAACTATACATAAATAAAAATCATTGTTTTTTGCAGCGGAAAATTTAGTTTTGAAGTTGTTTAAGTCACAACACTAATGATCTTCCACTGATCACCAATGAGGAAAATTTTTTTCAGCCGTTCCTAGATTTTTAGAGTACAAAATCGCGTCCTAATGGAGATGATAACGGCGTAATATTATGAAACTTTGCGTATTCACTGTTCTTGGTGCCGTTTCTTCTTTTCACGACGCATTCGTTTGAGGGGGAAAACCTTCTTAAAAACAAATAATTGTTCAAATAAAAAAGCGTATATTAACTCTTTTTTTATTTGTATGGCATCTTAAACACATATGTAAATTCCGTCTGGCGTTGTGCCTGACGTCTCAGTGTTGGCGAAGGACCATAATAGTGAACGGAAAATTTATGATGAACAGGCAAAGCTGGTTGGCAAAATGGCTCCTGACCCTTACGATGCCGTTCGATCTGTATTTAAGACGCGTTTTACTAGCTCTAAAGTTAAATGTAGATTCCAATTTTTCCTGAGGTTTGTATACTCATATTTGATAACTTACTAATAAAAACTCGATCAATTTTCCATTATATTTATAAAAATAAAACAAACCACTCAAAGTTTTGTAATTGGCGGAAATAAAAATAAACCTTGTGACTAGAACTTACAACATTTGTTTTCGTTCTTCGCTGAGTGGAGTGCATTCGAAAAACTCGTGCGGTTTTTTCGCTGCCTTAAACAGCTCTGAAGTCGAGCAGAGACCATTTTCCGTAACTTCGGTAAAAACTAAAAATGACCAAGAAAACTAAAATTTTGCTTTCAAAGACTTCTTGGATATACTAACTGTGTTTCGTAATTTCAGTAAAAACAAAAAAAACACCTTAAAAAAGTTTCAGTAACTTCTTGTATACACACCAACTTGTGTGAAATTTATATTTCATGTTAGCATGTCTAGGGACAAAATTTCTTCCAGGCTGAATCTAGGGCGTAACCGCCTCCCCACAGAAAGAACATAATGGCGCTAAAAATTAAAAAGCTTTAGTGGTTATGTAGCGATTATTATTAGTTGCGCTAAAAATTGCCGTGAAGATTTCTCAAAAACGAGTGGTTACTTTACTACTATATTATTGATTTCGACCCTGAAAATACAAACCGTGAGCGAGAAAAAAAGTTTTGCGGTCATGTTAATTAGTTGTGTATGCGTTTCTCTGCGTGATATTTTTCGAGTGGTTTTCCCTCTCGTTCCTGATAGAATTTATCTGAATTAGTGAACACCTAGCTTTTTAAAACAATAAAAATCCTCAGTTTTTTTGGAGAGTTAACGCAGCAGGCACGCAATGCTTATACATGTAATACTGTTTGCATACAAATCATTTCAAAAAAGCATATTAGTCCGGACAGCGTTAATGGCTGTGTGATTATTGTTAGTAAAATATTCATAAAATTATTTACAACAAAATTAAAGCTTTAATTAAGTATGTAGCAAAACTGATTAATTATTACAGAATCATATTAGCAATCATCTTAATAATCAATCTTAATCATCTTAATAATTTCGTTAAGGTAAGTACCAGAAAGCATCAGATATAATCTGCAAAACTTAAAATTTTGCTGATATTGTTTTTTGTGACTAGCTTAATTTGCGAATTCAATTCTACCAGAACAAACTATAGCCGTATTAAGTTTCAAAGTTCTTTTTTTATTCATAAGACATATTCCGATTTTTTTACGAAATCAGTGAACATTACATCTGGTTCCCAATTTTGTGATAAAGGACATTAACAGGCTCATATGATTTAAATCTTTTCCGATTATTATGATTATTATTATACGCCCAAAAAAATCTCAGACCGTTAAATTGTTTTGTAGTTTTAAATTTTTAATATGTTAAAATTGCGTCGATTTAGGTTATATTTGTTTTTGTTTTAAGTCGAAACAAAAGTTCCACCAAACGTTTGCAAAAAAGGATAAAACCAAATTTTCTATATTTTTTTGTTGACTCTAAATAGGTTTTTACAAATGCAGATTTCGTAAAGAAAGTTCCTGCGATAGATTCACTAAAATAACCGTTTTGCACATATTGTTGTACAGATATTATTAAAATGAAATAGTTCAAGTTTTAAAGGAGGAGTGGTTATTTAAATTTTAAACAACTATTGTTGTTTATATACAGAATGTTATTTTAACTCCTATTTTACATCTTCTAAATCAAGAGCCCAAAACATGTTATTTTTACCAACTTTTGTGTGTTAACTTTTCAAAACCCATCACCCCATGTTTTAGGTCCTCTAAAGGTGGTTATTAACCCAACGCCTGTTATTTTTCTAACAGATTTTGTGTGGTGTTTTTAAAACACAACGCCTCTGTAGTTTTTTACGGATTTTTTAAGTTCAAAATTCAATCCAAAAACGTTTTATATTTATTTTTGTTTTTGGAATCAAAATTTCCAAAATAGCATTACATTCCATGCAAACTAATTTTCACTGTTTTTTCGATTTACGAACGGGAATATCTCCGTAAATTTTATAAAATCAGAAAAATTAAAATATTTCTTGGAGGCTGAAAAATCGGATTTTTTTTTAAATTTGTTTTTTGTAAAAACAGACAAACTAAAACTTGATCATTTGGAGGTATGCTTCTTTTTACCTTAAGGTCAATAAAAATTAATTTGAGTAGTAAAATACATAAACATAAGTCTTGAAATAGAATTCTTAGAACTAAATTGAGCACAAATTATCGATTAACAACTTTCAAAAGAAATGATTGTATTGGATTATAGAAAAAAAACACGATTGAAAAGAACTGCAAAAAATGATTTTATAAAAGTTCATAAATAAACAAACATGCATTATGTAAATATATGGTATTTTTCAAAATTGCATTATACTTGTATAACATAATGTACTTATTTTTGTTATTTTCACAACACTTGAAAAACCAACTATTTCTCTTTGTATTATTTGTTAGTCAAGTAATTAAACAACGGAAACTCTTACCGCAGGGAAATAAGAATAGAACGAGGCAAAAAATGGAAGAAGACATTCCGTCTAATTTGACAGTTTACAAACTGTCAGTCGCCGTTCCTGGACACACCGCTGACCGATTTATATATCTAATGTTTTTTCGTCTAAATTCTCTCGAAGGGGAAAGTCAAGCCGTTGGGAGGTCTTGATGTCTGAAGAGATCAAGCTCTCGATTTCCCAAGAGTTTAAAACACCCACACGCGCCAAAAACCAGCTGGGCGTCGATCGGTATAAATCTATCTGCGACAATCCCGGGAGGCGACAATCGCGATCCAGCAGATGGGGGAGTGGCTTAAAATCCAGCTGGCTGGCTAGGAGAGGGCGAAATGGGGGCGGACAGAAGCCGGGTGGCTGCGCTGGGAATTTGACCGCTGACCTCGCGATTTGGACGGCGCAGAATGGCTCCAAGGCGAGTTGATCACGAGGGCCGCCCATTCCGAGATACCGACGAGGCATTCGTGACATAATGCTGAGAGAAAAGTGGGCGCTTAATCCCCCGACGTCTCAGTCCACTAGCGGTCGCGCGCGATTTCCAATTGCGCCATCTTTGAGTTAAACAGGTGCATCTGTCGGCACCCACAGCTGGAAGGAACGGACAGGTGCGCGCGAAAAAGGGGTGCGAGCTGCGTTACAAGTTCAACAATGACGGTTTTAACCGGCTATGATATTTTCGGATTCAAAGGAAATATAAAAAATTAAAAAAACTTGTAGTTGGAAAAATTTCCGCCGACGAAAATTCAATAATAAAGAAAGGTCTCGAAGAGGATTTTACATTTAAAAGAAATATGATAAAATCAGACGCTAAAAACCACCCAACATTGTTTTATTACAAAAAAATATGAAAATGGGGTTACAAAAATTTTTGCAGGATAGAATAAATTTAATAATAATTCATGAATCCATTAATAAAACGTACATCTTTTCTTAAATTAACTCTTTCATATTACCGTTAAAAAATTTGAAAAAATAACGATAATATAAAATAGTTTATTTAGGAGTAAATGTTAAGTTTTATTAATAAATTTATCAATTCTTACTTAGTTTATTCTATGATGAATTGGATTTTTATAATTTATTATAACTTACTTTTTATATTATTTTGATAAAAAATTGTTTCATGTAAAAAATTTTTGGGTTTCTTTGCGTCCGTTTTTATTACGCCTCTTTTTTTACTAATATAGTTATGCAAAAATCTATTCGAGACCTTTCTGTACATTGAATTTTTTTTCGTAATTCTTCATTATTGACTTTGAATTATTACAAATAAAACTTATTATCATTTATTGTGTAGAGCTTTAAAAACAAAAGAATTACCTTCAATGATGTTTATAAACTAGTATGTATATTTTACCCTAGCAAAGTGCTTAAAAACTGATGTTTTTCTGAGAATTTCGGGAAAATTTTGAATTTTTAGAGGCTGCACATCCGAACATTAAACGATTACTAATAAACTTTATCAAAGGTGAATAATCTTCTAATAACAGTAAGTTAGTATATGATGTCCTGCAGCTTTTATGATAAAATATGTGGGTCGGATGTGATATAATATAATTCATTTTGTTTTAAGCAGAATGGACAACAGCGAATATCCAGCATAACAAAAAAATTATAATAAAATTATAAAATTGGAATACAGATTACTTTTAAAAGTACCCAAATATTCCAGCTGTTGTACAATACAAAAAACCGTTTTTTTTGTCTCAGCCAATAACACGTCTGTTTTGTATGTACCTCTGACGCAAACAATAATTTATAAATTACAATTTTAAAAAATGGTTGAGTGCCCCTCCCTATAAAACTGATTATAATTATATTATTATTTATTAAAAAATACTAAGTTTGTATTGTTGTTGTTGTTTTTATATAAATTATTTTTTATTTATATGTCGATTAGTGGTGTTTAAATCCAGAAATATAAGCTGCGGTCGTTTAAAAACAGTTCCATTTGTAGCTTCGGAACTCCGCTTTTTAAATAAGTAATCTAAAACTCTAATGACAATTTTTTTTCCATTTTTTAGTTATTTAAACTGTATTATTTTAAAGCTATGTGCAAAAAAAAATTTTGAAAAAGTTGATCGAAATACTGGAGCTTGGAAAGTGCTTCGAGATTCGAAAGCCAGTACTCCGGGGAACATAACCAATTTCGATGTTGAGCCCATTTTTATGTTTTTAAAAGACTGTTCGAGACCTGTTTATCAACTATTTTTTTTTTGTGAAACCGTAGGTCTATTTATGTTTTCAAAGTCGTGCACTTCAATATTCTTCTCCGAAATCACGTATAGAAAAGTTTTTACAAATCTATTTTAGCCGGTCAGGGCTTTCGTTTGTCCATCGTATAGTAATCGTATATAAAATCTCCATTCTGTTTATACAAGACGCGTGAAAGCGATTTCCTTTTTAAAATGCGTCTGCGTAATAAAATGAAGACGCTCTTTTTGTGCGGCGCAAGTGAACAAAAGTATTTACATTTTCAAAAGTTGAATATTTAACAAATTAAACTGGTATCATTTTTAAGCAAAATTATGACTTTAGATAGTTTTACTGCATTACTAACATTTACCTAAAATAACAGGAACACGACAATATAAAATCAAAATTTTTTTAAACCAGAAAACATGTGATAGCTGCTTACACTAAAAAGTACCCTGTTTTATCATGGATTTATATAAAGGAGAACTTGAAGCCGAAAGAGTTTGAAGCTGGAACTTGAACCGAAAATTGGACACATGGAGCCGAAAGGTCGAAATGTCTAACCCATTTGTTTTTATTTTGCACCTTAAATTTAAAAACATTTTGGACGGCTCCTTACTCCAAAACCCCGTATTTGTATTTTTAGGATCTGTTTTTTTAAGGATTTAAGTTGAGTGATTTTTGTCTATAAAAAATCGTTTTGTTGTTCTTTTTTTTCAAGCTTTCTTTGCAGTAAACTTTTATCAGTTCTTTTATCAAAATAAACTATATTTTGCTTGCATACATTTCTGTTTGTTTGTTCCTGAATGTATTTTATACGAAGTTTCTGATTTGCAATTAGCATGAAAATATTAGTGTTTTGGCATGTTTAAATATTTTTTTTAAGAAGACATTATATTAGAAAAAATATTTCAAAATAAATCCTACACAACAACAACAACCTGGAATAAACTAATGATGTTCCCGCCCGGAACACCAAGCTCCGGAGCTCTACAGCGAAGCTCTGCCTTTTTTAATATTTTTGTTTTTGTATTTTTGCTTTTTTATAAATAATTAGATTAGTGCCACAAAATATGTTGTCGAAATTTTTTAAATTAAATACAAATAGTCGATAAAATGCTGATATAGAAAAACTCAAGCCTTATTTAAAGTTTTAATGAGTTTATAATTACAGATTTAAGTGGCTGATTACAAGCTCCGAACCTCCCTTCGCTTGAATTCACCTGAGCTTCGGAGCATGATCTTGTAATATAGGAACAACATAGTTGCAACATATTAATTCCGTGATAATTGTAACTATAATAAAATTAGCTTTATTATAGTTACAATTATCACTGAATTGGCAATCCAAGCCTAAACTGTAAATCTATCGAAAATTCATAAATTTTAATCTATAACATAACACACATACCATAATTTCCACTGTAAAATTCTTTATAACATAAGTAAATTTAGTTATATATCAATGCGTGAAATTATTACTTAAACAGTGATGTTAAAAAACATATGTTACAAATCCATGAAATTTGTCTTAACTTCTTTTTTTGGTTTGGTACAAAGCAGGTAAGACCAATGTCTAAACTACGTTATATCAAAAAATTTAATTGAAATAAAAAAGTGCTAAATTCAAAAAGAATGTATTATAATACAATATATTAATTTTTTTATTAAAAGTTATAAGAATTGTTTTAACAATACTTAATGTTTTTCGTTAGGTTCTGCTGCCATTTTGCCTGTGGACAATGGCGCAATTTGTCGATACGGCGGGTTAACCTTTATACTACTGTTTCAAACCTTGTTGACTGGGATAATTCTTTTTTTTCTCGGGACTAACTGCAAACAAGGCCACTCCAGAGGTTCAAGTGCCTCTACATCCCTAATGTAATTTACATTTATACTTTATCGGTCAGCGGTTTTAGCATGTGGCCTGATTGGCGTGTTTTTTCAAATCCAACTTTTTAAATTATTTATAGGAATTTTTACACATTCTATAATTCGTTTAACTCTTTTCATAATAATATTTTATATTAGTTTTAATGTATTGAGTTCTTTTGTTTAAAGCTTTACTATTTATTCAATTATTATTATACGGTTACCAATGGCAGCTTTGCGCCATTGTACGCATAACCTTTGAAAAATAATTTAAAATTTCGCCGTGCTTAATTTTCTAATGGCAAAATTTCTTTTTAAATAAGTGAAAAACCAATTTATCCCAAATTGCATCGCTTGCAGTACACCGCAACTGTAACACCTTCAGAAAACTGATAAACAAAAACACGGCAAGAAATGCGTGTACAAGTAACGGAAAGTATCGGTGGCGAATATAAATCATCATTTTCTAAATAAAAATTAATATACAATATATAACACATCATATTTCGCCACGAGTAAGACTGCACAATCTCCAATCAAGAGTTCAAAGTCTCAAGCGTTTAACGACCCCGCTTAGTTTTTCCCCCGACTCGTCATTTGAGGTTTCAGTATCAATCCGGATTTAGGGTTGTAGTTCCTGGCGTATATATCTTTGTGAAAAGTAGGAAATTACTTAAATTTGGTCCGTGAAAATAGCAAAATGTAAGAAAATAGGGAAAAGTGTTGACACTCCACATCTGGCTCGAGCAATGTATTTTGTATATTTACTAGTCAGCTTCAATCCACAAAAGGCGGTGTTTCACGTGTCAAAGTTGTAAAAGATTAAATCGGGAACCGCATGGAAACTTATACGCACACATAGTGACACCTACCAAATACAGAAAACTTTATACAAAAGAAATTAAATTATTAAATTTGGCTGGATTATTTAAATTTATATGTTCATTGTTGTAGAAAATCAAAAACGTGAATTGCGATAAAAAAAATTAAAATTAAATTTTTATTAACAAATGTCAAAAAAAATTTAAACTATGTAGTTTGGTCATTAGAAATGTTATTTTAAAAGTCAAAAACTGGATAAAAAACGGTCCCAGTCCATTTTTTTCGGTGACGAAATTGGAATTTTACAGAAAATCGGGGACCGGTTTGGTGAAAAACGGCCCCCAGTCCGAAGTGGACCCCAAAATTTTCATAAATGCTTAATTGCGATTAATCGCTGAAAAACTGCGATTTGCGATTGGCAGAGACTCCACAGAAAACTATTATTTCAAGTACAAATGCAACACTGTATTCATTTGTGGACGATGGAGCCAAGAAAATTCAAAATAATGGTACTGGGTCTTTAGAGCCACAAGCAGGGAACTTGGAGCCATGAGAAATATTTGGGAACTTGCAGCCACGAGCAATGGGAACTTGGAGCCTTTAAAAAAAATTGGTTAGGGGTTAGATTTAGGTTTCGCTTAGGCTTAGGTAAACGTTTTAGCGATTTTTACTTTCGGCTCCAAGTTCCCTACTTACGGCTCCAAGTTCCCTATTTTTGGCTCCAAGTTCCAGCTCCAAGTTCCCAAGGCTCCATCGACCCTAAATCCAAAATAATAGATGACTTGTTTTATAAAATCAAATGTTTAACAACAAAAAAATAAAAAAATTGGAAAAAATTTATTTGGTAAAATTTTTTAGCTGTAAGTCAATTTTAACTAACCAAGTTTATTATACAACATTATATATATATATATATATATATATATATATACATACAAACATTTTGTACAAAAAACTTGTAGAGTTCAGAGACAGAATGTTGTAAACGAATATCCAGTTTCTAGCCCTAATAATGTGAAAATATTGCGTTTTTGAACAAAATATATCAAATAAAATTTTCTCAAATAATTCATATTTACGGCTAAAAATTAAGACCAAATTTAAAACAGGATAATTAATTGCCAAAATTGAATTTACTTTACTTTTTTTGTTTATTGATGGGCAAAAAAAATAAAACCTTAGGTTGGATATCCCTATTTGAATATGTTGTTGCACAAGATAAAAAACTTGTGATTCATGTGATTTTTTTATCTCAACACTAGTGATTTTCTTATTTTTAAATATTCATCTCCGAAGCTCCGGTCATTGTGCAGTCACTGCATCTTTTAAGCGTCAAAGCTTCAAACTTCGCCTTTTATTTAAAAAAAAAACTTGAAATGTTATGCCATTAAAATAATCCGTATTTTTTAACGTTGTTTAGAAAAACTTTATTCCATTAAAAATTCTTGTTGATATGCAGTTGCACTTCGATTGTATTCAGCGAATTACCATAAAATTAATATAAATAAACGATTTTTGCTTTGGAGCTTTTAAAACGTCTTAAATATAACTTGGGGCTCCATCAAAAAATTTTTTTATAAATACTGTATAGTTAAAGTTTTTTGATTAAATATATTTTCTATTAAATTATTTCGAATGATAGTTAATTTGCTCTATGGCTATCAGCAAATGTTTTATTTATTTTTGTTAACCTACATGCAAACATAAATATATTAAGTTGTAAACTGTCTATATTTTTTATCAACATTTATAACTGAATTTACAATTTGTCAAATAAGTGTATAACGTGTTTTTCTTGCTTGTAAATTAAAAAAAAAGTGTTTTAAGATCATTGAAGCCGAGTGAATTTAGAGCTAGAACTTGGCGCCGAAATCGTGAAATTTAAAGCAAAAATGAGACATTTGAAGCTCAAGGTTTAAATCGTAATCATCTTACTTAAGCCTTAGCCTTTCAAACCGTTTTTTTTAATTTTAAATCCATATTTTCAGTATTCCAAGTTTTACTTCGGCTCTATAGGTTCCATACTTAAGACTCCAAAGACCCCGTACCAAAAAAAACCCACTCATAAGCTCGAAATCGCAATTATCGCGTGTAGTGTCCGCCCTCGAGTTTCCGTGCAGAAGTGTTCCTTATCAAGTGTATCGTGTTCCCAGGCTTCGCGCCAATTAATCGGCAGCACTCGACAACAACCCGAAAACCAGACGATTATCAGACGATTTCGAAACGAAAAAACCTTCGGCCGACACCGTCTGAGTGTCGGGCCGAAAAGCCATTGTAAATTGTTGGGTCGGCTTTGTTCTGAATAAAGCTTTTTATAATACCCTACTCTCGGCAAATATTTACTCACAATCCCCCCAAGTGCCAACGGTGTCCCACGTCTGCCGATAGTGGTCGACCGTTGTCCGCAAAACGGCTAATTTTAAATCACGGGAAAGACATAAAAAATTCAAACTAAAACATTGACACTAAAACATTCAAAAAAATATCAAGTAAATTTCTCATTACTGTAGCAGATAAAGCGCCAAACAACTTTATTTTAATATGCAAAAAATATTATACGCTTATACTGCGCAGTGAGTTACGAATTTCATATACTGACGACACTATCAAAATAAAAGGAAACTCTGTATACTTCTACAAAGAAAAAGAACCGAATATTATTAAGAAACATGAAATGATGTCCACAAAAAATTATGGACTCGCGTTAAAAGAAAATGAAAAAAACATTACCCAGAATTTTTGCAACAGCCAAACTGCACAAGAACCCCTATGGGTCGAGATTTATTGCAGGATCAAAATCATGCAGCACAAAAATGCTAAGTTACTATTAGGTACAATCTTGAAAAGCTTTCGTAAGCATTTTGACAATTACTGCTCAACTATTAAATCAAGAACCGGAATTAACGTCTTTTGGTCAATAGAAAGTAGCCTGGAAGTGATATCTAAAACAGCAGATATTAGGAAATTTAAAAGACTGGTTATCGAGGATTTTA
>JASAMX010023780.1:0-23386 GCA_030248175.1 Microlaimidae sp. YZB2_3 | reverse complement strand
CCATCAACCCAGGATCTTAACTGATCACAAGCCTTTGGAAGCCATAATGAAACTTTGGCAAACTGAACCTCCAAACCAGAGAATTGCAAAATGGATGCAAACAATAAATGAATTTAAACCTGATGTACGCTACAGGAAAGGTTCTGAAAATGGCATTGCACTGTCAAGAATAAGGAAACTTCAGTTTTTGCCATCATGTGACAAACCAGAATGCGATTTGGTCGTCCAGCAAGCTGAAGATCAGGCAAAAGAGCTAGGAGTAAAAAAGATTGATCTTTTATGGTACTTGAAGGATGAAAAAGGTTTTTGTCTCCATATTCCAAAGATATTCAAAGAAGATTTAATAAAAACATTTTATACAGTTCCATTAGGTGGGCATTTTTCTGTAAAGAAAATTGCTCAAGACCACGTGTTGGATGTTCCTCCCAGTTTTGCCCCCAGTTTGCCCCAAGTTTTGCCCCCAGTTTTAAAATTGATAAAACACCTTTTAAAATGATTTATTTTTTTAAAGTTTTGTATTCAAAAAACTACAAAAACTATCTATAGTATTTTCTTATTTTTTTTAATACAAATCAAATCATTTTTAAAACGATTATTTTTCTTGCCTAAAATATAATATGTTTCCGTGTAGGTGATGGTAAAAGATCTCCATGTGTACACTTGCATCCATTTGGTGCTCAGTGGAACCCCCGTTGTATAAAATATTCATAAAGCGTGAAAAAAGACGAGAAGGGCCAAAACGGCTAACGCTGTTTCACTGGACAAAATTTCACTAGAGTTGTGGACACACTGAGCACGGACAGTACACAATAAATTAAGGGTTTCCATTCACTGTATTATTAACAGAACTCGGCAATAGTGAGGTTTTTCAGTGCTTGAATTTCAAATATGAACTCCATTTTTTTGATTTGACCTTCCGAAAACTCTAAATGGGGGAGACCCCCATTTTTTTTGGGGGGATGGGGGTATTCCAGTAAACTTTTGTTTTATGCCCACTTAACTTAAAAACTGGCCAATATGGTTTTTCTTGATGTTTTCTGACCCCAATTACAACAATAAATTCTTTTTTTTTGATTTTACATTCAAGAACCTAAAAAGGGGGTCTACCCTATTTGGGGGGAGGAGCACCGCGCTCTCACAATAGGCCTCATTTTACTGCCAACCACCCCAAACATAGGGATTTTCTGGGATGTTGATTCTAAATATTAAGTTTTGTTGTTGCTTTTACATTTGAGATCCTCAAAAGGGGGGTTTACTCTATTGGAGAAGGGGGAGCACCACTCTCTAACAATAGCCCCCATTTTACATCTAACCACCCCAAATCAAAAATACCATTGAGGGGCTTTCTGTGGTCCTGATTGTGAATATAGACACATTTTGTTTATTTTAAATTTGAGAATCTCCAAAGAGGGTCTATTCTATTGGGGGGACAGCACCACACTCTCACAATAGTCCCCATTTTAATTCCATCCACCCCAAACATACGGATTTTCTGGGGTGCTAATTTTAAATATTAACTTTATTGTTGTTTTTTTACATTTGAAAACCTCAAAACGAGGGGTTACTCTGAGGGGGGAACACCGCGCTCTCACATTAGCCCCATATAAATCCTATCCACCCCAAACATAAGAATTTTTGGGGTGGTGATTTTAAATATAAACTTCAATTGTTCTTCATTTGTTTGTTGATTTTACATTTGAGAACCTCCAAAGGGGGTATACTCTATTGAAAGGGGGCAGCACCACACTCTCACAATAGCCCCCATTTTACCTCATCCACCCCAAACATAGGGATTTACTGGGGTACTAATTTTAAATATTAACTTCTGTTTTTTTCTTTTACATTTGCGATTGGGGCGGGCACCGGACTCTCACAATAGCCCCGATTTTACTCCCAACCACCCCAAAAATATCATTTAGAGGTTTTCTGGGGTGCTCCCCCTAATAAAGTAGACCCTGCTTTTTAGGTTCTTAAATGTAAAATCCAGTAAGCTTTTGTTTTATGCCCAAACAAATTAAATATTAGCCAATATAGCTTTCTGTTTTTAGTTTTAAACAATTTTTTTAATTTTTTTTTTATTTTCTTTTTTGTGCACACCACAAAGGGGAGGGTTAATCTCCTCTTAGGGGGCTTCTTCCTGCAGTCCTAATTTACCCTGAACTAACCATAAATACACCATGTCTTAATGTTTTCTTGAGCCCAATTACAACTATAATTCTTTTCTTTGATTTTACATTTGAGAACCTGAAAAGCGTAGGGGGGCACCGCATTCTATTGGGGGGGGGCACTGCATCGTACTCTAATCTATCTACTCTATTGGGGCGGGGCACCGCACTCTCAACAAACAAAGTTTATATTTAAAATTAGGACCCACGAAAACCGTACAATCCTAAGTTTTTGTGTAAAAAGTACAATCCTAAGTAAAGGTAAAACAAGGGCTATTGTGAGTGTGGGGTCCTTCCCTCTTCCACAAAAAAAACAGATAGAACCCTTTTGAGGTTCTCAATTGTAAAATCAACAAACGAAGTTTATATTAAAAATCAGCACCCCAGAAAACCCATCAATATTTTTGGGGTGGTTGGGATTAAAATGGGGCTATTGTGAGAGCGCGGTCCCCCCCCCAAATATGGTAACCCCCTTCCTTTTTAAGGTTCTCAAATATAAAAGCAACAACAGAAGTTAAATCAGCACCTCAGAAAATCCCTATGTTTTGGGTGGATGAGATTAAAATGGGATTATTCTAAAAGCGCGGTGCCACCCCTCCCCCAAATAGGGTAAAACTCCCCCCTGGCTCGAGGTTCTCAAATGTAAAAGCAACAATAGAAGTTAATATTTAAAATCGATCAGCACCCCAGAAAACCTCTATGTTTGGGGTAGATGGGAGTAAAATGGGGGCTATTGTGAAAGTGTGATGCTACCCCCCCCCAATAGAGTAAACCCCCTTTGGAGGTTTTCAAATGTAAAATCAACAAACGAAGTTCATATTTAAAATCAGCACCCCAGAAAACCTATCAATGATATTTTTGGGGTGGTTGGGATTAAAATGGTGCTATTGTGAGAGCGCGGTGCCCCCCCCTCCCCAAATATAGTAAACGGTCCCCCCGTTTTAAGGTTCTCAAATGTAAAAACAACAACAGAAGTTAACATTAAAATCAGCACCTCAGAAAATCCCTATATTTGGGGTGGATGAGATTAAATTGGGACTATTCTGGGAGCGCGGTACCACCCCAACCCCTAAATAGGGTAAACCTCCCCCCGTTTTGAAGTTCTCAAATGTAAAAGCAACAACAGGCGTTAATACTTAAAAAATCAGCACCCCAGAAAACCCCTATGTTTAGGGTGGATGGGAGTAAATTGGGGGCTATTGTGAGAGTGCGGTGCTGCCCCAACCCCCCCAAGAGTAGACCCCCTTTGGAGGTTCTCAAATGCAATATCAACAAACGAAGTGTATATTTAAAATCAGCACCCAAAAAAACCCTTTAATGATATTTTGGGGTGGTTGGGATTAAATTGAGGCTATTGTGTGAGCGCGGTGGTCTCCCTCCCCCAAATATGGTAAACCCCCCCATTTTGAGGTTCTCAAGTGTAAAAGCAACAACAAAAGTTAAATCAGCACCCCAGAAAATCCCCATGTTTTGGGGTAAATGCGATTAAAATGAGACTATTCTGAGAGCGCGGTACCACCCCAACCCTTAAATAGGGTAAAACTCCCCCCGGTTTACAACAAAAGTTAATACTTAAAATCGATCAGCACCCCAGAAAACCCCTATGTTTGGAGTGAATGGGAGTAAAATGGGGGCTATTGTGAGAGCGTGGTGCTACCCCCCCCCCTCCAATAGAGTAGACCCCCTGTGTATAGTAAGATCGTGGTGCTACCTTCCCCCCAATAGAGTAGACCCCCTTTGAAGGTTTTCAAATGTAAAATCAATAAACGAAGTTTATATTTAAAATTAGCACCCCAGAAAACCCCTCACTGATATTTTTGGGGTGGTTAGAAGTCAAATGGGCGCTATTGTGAGAGCGCGGTGCTTCCCCCCCCCTCCCAAAAAAAAAATTAGCACCCAAGAAAATCCCTATGTTTGGGGTGGATAGGAGAAAATTGGGGACTATTGTGAGAGTGTGCTGATACCCCCCCCCCCCCAATAGTGTAGACCCTCTATGGAGGTTCTCAAATTTAAATTCAACATGTATGTATGTCATGTAGTGTTCTGTGTTAACTTTTTGCCCCCATTGCGTGACGTTCAAAATTTAATCAGAGATTCAGAATAAGAAACAGTCATTTTGTTCTCTCTTATATAGCATAGGATTGCATACACACATGAGTGTTGCCCTACTTGGATAAAACGCCAACTAAAGGAGATCTCCTCTGTAGAATGTAAATGGAAATAACCGTTTGCATATTTTAATAACTTTGTTTCAGATAAATAGATTTACAATTTTTGTTGCTAATTATACTTTTCAGGCCATGAAATTTTTGTACTATTTTCCTTGAGTTTCAATATTTGTAAATTAAAAACTGGGGGCAAAACTGGGGTCAAAACGGGGGGCAAAACTGGGACGAAACATCCAAGACTTCCCAAGACCTACAGAAAAAATACTTCTGGCCTGGCATGGTTGCAGAAATTAAGAAAAAGATTCAGGGATGTCAAGTTTGTCTACAGAGAAACCCAGGACAAAGAAAAAAGTCTGAACATCAGCCTGGGCATCATTTATTGTAGAACAGCCATGTGAATTGATTGCGGCTGACAGGGTGCATCTTCTCTGCAGCCATAATGGAAATCAATACATATTGATTGTCATTGATGCTTTTAGCAAATTCGCTCAGGCTTACGTTTTAAAAGACTTGTCATCTGAGGAAGTCATCAAAGAACTAAAGTCCTTTGTCACACTTGTAAGCTCACCTTCATCATGCATAAAGCTTCTAACAGATCAAGGTCGCTGTTTTGCCTCTCATCCATTCAAGTCCTTCTATCAAAAATGGTCAATTATTTTAATTCATTCTACTCCTAACCGCCCCCAAGGAAATAGCATAGCACAAAGATTTGTTTGCACTTTGGAGGATATATTAGCAAAACGGTGCTCTGAAAATCCAGCATATTGGAATGATGAGCTACAGGCAGCTATTGGCTTTTACAACAGCTCTATCCATGCATCTATATGGAAAAGCCCAAAGGAGCTGATTTTCATTTCAGATAAGCAGATATTAAAGGAAGCTCAGATGAAGAGGTTAAGAGAGCAAATGTCAAGGAAGATGACAACAGATAAAACGGCACGTCCTAGAGTTCTTCAAGTTGGTGATTCAGTTATGATGTACAATCATGGAAAAAGAGTAAGTACAGATGGAAAACTTGCATCGCCTTGGGAAGGTCCTTTTGTGATACATGAAGTTGGTTCACCACAATATTGCACTGTGATTATGAAAAACTCTAAAAGACTAATTTTAAAATCCTTCAGGTTGCAATTCAGGGCGTAACCGCTTGCCGTCAGGAAGAAATAAAGAATGAACGCTTGAGAATAAAAATAATTAAAAAAAGTTTTTAGAGATAATGTAACCAATTATTATTAAGTTGCGTCAGGTGTTTCTCCCCACGTGATATTTTCTCAAAGAACGAGTGGTTATTTTACCACCTAGTCATTTTCACCCTGATAGAATTCATCTATAGATTTCATAAAGAAAGTTTCTAAATGAACATTATCCCACTGCCCAAATAAAGCCTTAGACTGATAAACTAATTGTCTTTCGAAGGGGAGGATAATAAAAGGAACGCAATGAAATAACTTTTATACTCTTAAATAAATAATTAAAAATAAATTCTTAATTTATAAATTTCTTAAAATACATTTATGTTAATTAACGTTAACGCGTGTTTTAGTAATTAACGCTTTTTGAACGGTTGCTTTTAAATAAAATTCGTTTTTGTTAAAACTTCACGACTTACACGCTAATATACATACATATATATATATATATATATATATATATATATATATATATATATATATATATATATATATATATATATATATAAGGTACAATCGCAGCCTTTTGGCAACTATAAGAATTGTACAGAACAGACCACCAACAGCCCCTCATAGAACTGCACCATAACAGCAGAAGCAGTGCTAGGATTCTAATTGGTGGCAGAACACGCATTAATTCCCAGCGCCATCTACTTCAATTGCGCGGAAACCTTGAAAACAACAAAATACTTTTTTTAATTGAAAACAACAAAATACTTGTAAACGCCACACAGCGGTTTTTGGCCTCACAGCACCCACCATAATTAAAGAAAGTTGAAAAAATTGGTAATTTATGTTTATCTTCTTTTACTAATTGTTATTATCTTTATTCTAACCCTCATATCTTAAAATCGAAATTCCTTCATCGTTTACGCGGCGATTTAGGACCGCGGCACGGCTTCAATTATAATTAAAGAACGGGCGGAAATTTTTTCATTAATGTTCATCTTTTTATTCTTCTTATTTTTTTATTTAAAAAAATATAATTGAATTTTTAATTGTGCAGAAACGCCACATGGCGATTTAGCCCCACTGCACTGCGCCAAACATAATAAAACAACGTAGATAAATTTTGTAATTTATGTTCTTTTCCTCCTTATTATAAATATATTTTTAAACGCTTATATTTTAAAACCGCTTATATCTTAAATACATTTGGTTTGGTAAGCTACCCACTGAAAACAAATTTTACCACATGATGATTTTACCAGATGATGATTACCACCACACAATGATTTTAACACGTTGATTTAATTAAACAGCACTGTTGCATTTTTTGTCTAGTGTGATGAAAAAACATCTGAAAAAATCATACTCACAGCAATCTTTGACAACCGTGAAATCGCCACTTTTTTAAATTTATAGTTATTTTTAAAACATATTAAATTATAACCTTCTAGTTCAAAAACTGGCAATTTCGCGCGTGTTAAAGATATTGCTGTGAGTATGACTGAAGACTGAACATTTCATCAGACTGAAGAAAAAATACAATAGGGGTGTGTAATTAGCTCAACTTGTAAACAAAACATTATCATATGGTAGAATTTTTTCAGTGGGTAGCTGGCTAAACCAAATGCAAACTTTCTATGGTTTACATAGTAGAGCCCATCTCAGACTAGTCCACATCTTTTTGTCGCTCGGAGAGAAATCACCCCTTTTTCTTCCTCTACTCTTTGAGCATTTTTTAAGGCTAGTATATATATATATATATATATATATATATATATATATATATATATATATATATATATATATATATATATATATATATATATATATATATATATACTCAATCTATATATATATATGCTTTTTTTTTTTTAGGTGGTGGAGGCAATATATATATATATATATATATATATATATATATATATATATATATATATATATATATATATATATATATATATATATATATATATATATATATATATATATATATATATTGCCTCCACCACCTAAAAGAATATATATATATATAGCCTCCACCACCTAAAAGAGATATATATATATATATATATATATATATATATATATATATATATATATATATATTAGTGTTGTAAAAAGTTACTTTTACTTTTACTTAATATAATAAAAGTAACGGATTTTGGATTACTTTTACTTTTACTTTTACTCGACTTTTGAAATTTAAATTACTTTTTTTACTTTTACTCTTACTCCACTTTTGAATTTTCAAATACTTTTACTTTTACTCTTACTCGGATTTTCCACTGCAAATACTTCAAAATTAATTTAAGTAAAATTTCAAGTAATTTCAATGGGTAGATTCCACATGGGCTTGTTGTAAAGAAAATGGCAAAAGACAATTTTTTAAGCCGCTAACACGCTGAAACCATTTATTTTGACCAAAAACTTATTAAAATGATAATTTACACATAAAATTAGCAAAAAAAACTTTCAAGAACGAAGCTCTGGAGCTTTCCAAAACCGGTGTTTTGCTTCGGTTCAAAAATTACTTTTATTATACTTTTACTCTTACTTTTTACTTAAAAAAATAGGTCTTACTTTTACTTTTACTTTACTTAAATAAAATTTTGGCCATTACTTTTACTTTTCTTACTTTATAAGTAAAAAATCACAAATTACTTTTACTCTTACTTTACTTAAATTAAAATTTTTCAAATTATTTTTACTTTTACTTAAAATAATCCAAAATCAATACTTTTTACAACACTAATATATATATATATATATATATATATATATATATATATATATATATATATATATATATATATATATATATATATATATATATATATATATATATATATTGCCTCCACCACCTAAAAGAATATCCCCAGACCCCCGGGCCAACGTTTTGCGTCCGCTTGCTTCCGCTACTATGGTAGAGATTTGTATTTATTAAACAAAAGTAAACCAGTGTCAAACGATTGGCTGAAGATAATTTTTAAGCAGTTTTTAAGTGCCTTTTTAATATGATTTTCGCCTCTTATGGCTGGGGGACCCTTAAGATTCTCTGGCCGTCGTTTCGGGTGGGTTTTGCACTAGTACGCACAACGATATATGAAATCTCAATCATTAAATTCGGTATATAATTAATTTTTAGTTTATCCAGTGTCTTATGGAATTCTGGTTGGAGGCGTTGGTATAGCCAGTACTTTAGAACCTCAGGAAATAGTTTTTGATTTTTATGCACCTCAAAGTGAATACTACGTTTATGGAGCAGGTAAACTGTTGGGAAATAATTGTTTTATTCTTTTAATTAAAAACTTAAAATTTATATTTTATCGGGGAGCTTACGATAGGCCACCACGAAGTGTGGAAGTAAAACAGGTAGAAGGTGGATAATTTTGTTTTCAGCAAAACAAAAGATACTAAAATGAATTCTATCAGGGTGAAAATGACCAGGTGGTAAAGTAACCACCGTTCTTGGAGAAAATATCACGTGGACAGCAAGAATGCATAAGAGTAGAGAATGTCCGACTGTGTGTTAAACAGTTGTTCAAATTATAGGTAGATTATTCCACGGTGTAAATTTTTTATCATGTAAAAAAATCTACTACGACCTGTGGAATAATCTACAATTTGTGGTATAATCTACATGACAATTTTTCTACGTAATACTGTAGATTATTCTACATGATAACCGCGAATTTGCAAACAAAAAAACTGCAAACGTATAACTCTTTGATGATGTTTTTTTTTCACGTGACGTTGTCAAATATTCACCGTTTTTGTTGAATCCAACGTATAAATTATTTTACATGTTAAAACATCAAATATTTCGAATAATTTGAATTATTCCACAGTATTATGTAGAAAAATTTGTTGTATGCATTTTGCGTTTACAATTTTTCATTTTGCAAACTTCGAACTGCAAAAATCTGTGAACGTAAAATACTCAGATGAGGTTTTTTTCCACGTAATGTTGTCAAATATTCTAGGTTTTTTGTTGCATCGGACGTATAAATGATTTTATATGTTAAAACATGGAATATTTTGACTAATTTGAATTATTCGACAGTGTAGTATGTTGAAAAACTTCATCTAGGAGTTTTGCGTTCGCAAATTTTTATTTCTACGTGATAAAAAATCTACACTGTGGAATAATCTACCTACAATTTGAACAACTGTTTAACACACAGTCGGACATTCTCTACTCTTATGCATTCTGCTTTATAAATTTAGTGACCCATTTTGAGGGGTATAAAAATGAAGAGAATTTTTTTTTTTTTTTTTTTTTTTTTTTTTTTTTTTTTTCTCAAATGCGCCCTGAGAGGATAAAACTTTTATTCTGTTAAAAACCATGCTCGAATTGAAACGTTTCGACAATACCGTTTGTCACTATCAATCAGCTAAAAAATAAAAATATGTGAATAAAATATATAAATACACAAAAACTGCAATAAAACACTAAATTTTTTAAACAAACGTGAAAATGGATTGGGTTTTAGAAACGGTTGATGTTTTTTTTTAATTTTAAACTGGGAATGAATTAAGAAAATTTTAAAATTTTAAAAACGGTAAATCTTTTTGGAATTAAAAGACTTAATTTAAAACAAAATGTAATGCTAAAATAAAACATTTTAGTGAAAATAATAAAGCTATAAATATGGTAATTTTAAAGCTACATTGTACGAATAAATTTTAAAGCACGAAATTAATGAGAAAAACGCCTAAAACTGTGATTAGGTTGGACATAGGAAAGGATAAAAGGTACATTGTTACGAGATAAGAAAGTCAATAAAAAAGTTACAAGACACTAGGTACCGGCAAGAATGCATAAGAGTAGAGAATGTCCGACTGTGTGTTAAACAGTTGTTCAAATTATAGGTAGATTATTCCACGGTGAAAATTTTTTATCATGTAAAAAAATTTACTACGAACTGTGGAATAATCTACAATTTGTGGAATAATCTACATGATAATTCTACATGATAACCGCGAATTTACAAACAAAAAACTGCAAACGTATAACTCTTTGATGATGTTTTTTCACGTGCCGTTAAATATTCGTCAAAATACGTCAAATATTCACCGTTTTTTGTTGAATTCAGCGTATAAATTATTTTAAACATCAAATATTTCGAATAATTTGAATTATTCCATGTAGAAAAATTTGTTGTATGCATTTTGCGTTTACAATTTTATACTTTGCAAACTTCGAACTGCAAAAAAATATCTGTGAACGTAAAATACTGAGATGAGGTTTTTTTTTCCACGTAATGTTGTCAAATATTCTAGGTTTTTTGTTGCATCGGGCGTATAAATAATTTTATATGTTAAAACATGGAAAATTTGAATTTGAATAATTTGAATTATTCGACAGTTTGTATGTTAAAAAATTTTATCTAGGAGTTTTGCGTTTGCAAATTTTTATTTTTACGTGAGAAAAAATCTACACTGTGGAATAATCTACTTACAATTTGAACAACTGTTTAACACACAGTCCAACATTCTCTACTCTTATGCATTCTTGTTACCAGGGATAATTGTTTGACGGGTTACACAGCGCGCTGACTCATTTAAAGAGTCCAGTGAGTGCGGCCTGGAGTAGCTTAAAAACATTCAAGCGTAATAGAGGAATACCTGTCGTTTATTTCTGGATTACACTTATTTATACATAAACTTTCTTTAATTTTTAAATTAAAACTATTACTATCACTAGAAAGAACGCGAAAATCCTTAAAACTTGGCACAACATTAATATTACAAGAAAGAAGATGATCATAGATAACTGAACAACCCGAATTAGTAAGCCATTTTCCAGTCTTGCACGAAATTCTTGTATGCTCTGCGATTCTGGTTCCAAGGTGACGGCTGGTTTGGCCGTAGTACCGTACCGAGCAGGTAGGACAATGCAAAGAATATATAACACCAGATCGCAGAGCATAGGGAACTTTGCCCTTAATGGGAACAAACTACTAATGCGCATTGTTGGCTTAAAAACTATTCTAAGATTAATTTGAGGCAATAATCGAGAAAACAATTTGCTTAATTTTGATTTAACTTGTGATGAATAAAAACCTAAATATGGAAGCACAATACATACTTGTAATTTTTCCGCCGTTAAAAAGTGGGTTTGGGATGTTTATTTTTTTTGAGTATAAATGTTTACGCAGTTTTGTGTAAACGCATGGTCATAGCCATTTTTATGTAGAAAATCTTTTAGAACTTTAATTTCTTATTGAAATTTTAGCACAGAGGTTGTTAAGAAAAATGCTCTATATATTAACCCAATAATAAGACTACATATAAAGGTGTTGGGTAAAAAACTTGAGAAATTTGTATACACCCCGCTAAATGTAGGTTTGTGGTAAACGGACGTGTTGAAATCATCATTTTGTTTTGAGATGAATATATCGCGAAATGGAAGCGAAGCATTAGATTCAAGTTCGAACGTAAATTTGATATTTTCATGACGCGAATTAAAATACTTGAGAAAATGTTGAACGTGTGAAATATCCTGAAAAATTATAAAACAGTCATCAAGTTACTGTCGGTAAAATAAACGTTTAAAACTTTGCGGGCAATTTTTAACCAGTTTTTTTCGTGGTAACTCATAAAAGTTTTGGCAAGCGTCTGGTGTTATATATTCTTTCGATTGTCCTACCTGCTCAGTACGGTACTACGGCCAAACCAGCCATCACCTTGAAACCAGAATCGCAGAGCATATAAGAATTTTGTCCAAGACTGGAAAAATTATTAATTCCGGTTGTTTAGCTATCTACGATCATTTTCTTTCTTGTAAAATTAATGTTATGCCAAACTCTAAGGATTTTCGCGTTCTTTCTAGTGATAGTAATAGTTTTAATTTAAAAATTAAAAAAAGTTTCTTGCCTTTTCTGTGTCCAACTTATCACAATTTTACGCGTTTTTCTCATCATTTCCATGCTTTAAAATTTATTCGTAGCTCTAAAATTACCATATTTATCTTTTTATCATTTTCACTAAAATGTTTTATTTTAGCATTACTTCCTGTTTTAAATTCAGTCCATTAATTCCAAAAAATTTTACCGTTTTTCTATTTTTAAAATTTTCTTATTTCATTTCCAGTTTATAATTAAAAAAAAGTATTAACCGTTTCTAAAACCCAATCCATTTTAACCTTTGTTTATGTAATTTAGTGTTTTATTGCATTTTTTGTGTATTTAAATATTTTATTCACATATTTCTATATTTTAGCTGATTGATAATGACAAACGGTATTGTCGAAACGTTTCAATTCGAGCATGGTTTTTAACAGAATAAAAGTTTTATCCTTTGGTTTTGTCTTCATTTTTAAAATATTGTTTCCTCGCGGATAATCTATTGCTAACATTTTAATAAAAATTAAAACCATCAAAACCGTTTTAATAATTATTTATCAAATTATGTAATTTTGAACCCAAATGCAAATTTGCTTAAGGGCTAAAATTGGTAAATTTTTGTATATTTTGTGAAAAACTGGAATTAAAAAAATTGCGTTTTATTTGTTGTTTTTTTAAATGCACAATTTAATTGGTTCCCTCATGTCTGCATTCTGATTTTCGCGTCAATCAGATATAATTTAGCCATAATAACCTTATTATACAGTTTTAGGAGCTATTTGATGATTTTTATAGGCAAAGAAAAATCTAGCTGACCGCGATATTTGCAGTATTGAATCGATTATTTAACAATAAAAACATTCAAAATTTTTCAGTAAAGCGGATTAATAACAAAAATTAAAAATTGTATTTTAATAATTATTTATCAAATTTCTTAATTTATGACCTAAATGCAAATTTTTTAAGGGCTAAAGTTGGTTAATTTTTGTATATTTTGTGAAAAGATGGAATTTAAAAAAATCTGCGTTCTGATTTGTTTTAAAAAAAAACGTCATTACCGCACAATTTTAATTGTCTGCATTCTAATTTTCGGAGTCAGCCAGATATAATTCAACCATAGTAATTATTTTACCCTCTAATGTAAATTTATTAATACTTTGCATATTAATTAAAATTTGTCATTGAGTTTTTTTAAAAAAAGAAAAGAAAATAGCTGTTAAAAACTCATATATCAAAAATAAATAAAAAATACCAGCAAAAATACGAAAGTTCTCATAATGAAAATAAATTCTGAGACGTTATTTTTTCAAATATTGTTTGCTTCTGTAATATTTAAAACATAAATATGAAGTTTTTTACAGTAGTCACAAAATTAAAACTTAAAATTTTTGTTTATAAAAACAAAAATAATTGCTTCTACTCGAGCTAAAAAATAGTATATAAAACCACAAACCATACCTTAAATTTAAAAAAACGGTTATAAAGTGTAAGCTAAAATTAACATAATTAACTAAAAGTTTTTGCAATACAAAAAAAGAGTATTTTTATAAATTATAAAAACTGTGAGATTAAAATCGTAATAATGTTTTCTCTTTAGTAAAAATATACAATAAATACTCAATCGACCAAAGTCACATAGGAGATACAAAGGTGTGGAAGTGATACCGTTTGCAGCGGTCGAATCATCTTAATTGTTTTGTTGGAAAACCGCCCAAAATCTCCTGAACAGACTTTTACTGAACTGAACATCATACGGAACGGCCAATCGGCTGCGCGCCAACTAGGGTAGTGCATTTAATTTCGGCACTTTTCCCAATTGGGCATTTTTGATTTTGGACTATATCTTTGGTAATCCTGGACGGAATACGACGTTTGATAGCTCAAATGAGAGCTAATTATATGTAGATGACTGTCGTAAGCTTTTTATTTGTTATGTTATGATATTTTTATGTGAAATTATGTGATTTATAAAAAAATAAATTTGTTACTCGTTTTTAGAACATGAGCATTTCATGATTAAGCAATCAAAATCGATTTAAAAATCAAACTGTCCGGTAATTTTTCTTAGTCTATTTTTAGTTTTAATCCCCGTTCTTCAGCGTTGTGTTGTGGCGAAGCAATCGTTATAACAAACAGAACTTTGGCACTCATATGCTGTAGATAAAAACGGATTGAATTAAGTGGTCGGATGTTAAATTGTATTTGTAAACAATTAAAAGACAACGTTGAAATGTGTAGGGGTCATAGCACTGCACTTAAACTCGATTAAGAGGGTCCTTTTAAAAAGTGCCGAAATTAAATGCACTTTTTTCCCAAATTTTGCTCATTTTGATACCATTTGGCATTTTAGTTGTAACTTTTTGCCAGTTACACGTTGAACAACAAGTAGAAGCTTAAATTAAAGAAAACTGTCTGGAGATAATAATAGACTTTTAAATTTTTGAAAATGATGATTTTTTCACTAAGAAACAATCGATTGTTTGTAAAGTGCCGAAATTAAATGCACATATTCAATTTCGACAATTTTCTATTTTTTTAAAACTGATTTAATTAAGTAAAAAAAATACTTTCGTACAGTGAAACTTTTGTGACGCAACGCAGTATCGTGAAAGCTTCAAAATGAGCTATCAAACATGAAAATCGGGCCATACAGTAAAAAGTTACATCGGAAAAACAAAAAAGTGCCGAAATTAAATGCACTACCCTATTGCCATGCAAATTATAGAAATTTCACAATGTATAGAAATTATTCCTTGTGTGACTTTGATCGATTGGCAATTCTGGAAAAGCTAAAAGGTAAAATTAGTTTTTCACTTCAGTATTTGCCCACTAAAACAGGACTAAATCGAAATAAACCTTTGAGTTAAAAAAATATTAAACCAAACAAAATCAATTTTCTATTAAATGAAAAAAAAACATAAAGTTTTAAAAAAATAACCATAACCACAAACATCATCGAAGCTGAAATAAAGATTTCTTTAGTTTTTTTTAAGATAAGCTTAGTGTACTCTATTTGTATGTAATGAGAGATTCGTCTAAAACAGAAATTTTTTGTATTAATAAATTCAACAAAATGCAGTTTTATTACACATTATAGGTGGTTCCTGTACTGATAACTCAGTCCCTTGGGGACAGCCTTTTGGTCCACCATATCTTTTTTACAGTGTGCGTTGTGGTTATTACACACAAATAGTATGGGCACAGGCTACACAAGTGGGTTGTGCCAGAGCCGAATGCGATCCTATCGTAGGTCCAGGACCAACAAATACGTTTAAGTTTAGATCGTTGGTGTGTCTTTTCGATTCCGCGTAAGTTTTATCGTGTTTAAACATTTTTGAAGAAACAAACAAGCAAAAAAACTGTAAAAAATGATTCTTAATCATTTCTTAATGATTCAATTGATTTTAATAAAAAATTATCACATTAAGAATAAATAATTTTTAGTGGTTTTTTTTTGTTCAAAAAATATAATAAAAGTAACAATAATGCTGTTTTTGACGTGACTTAAAAATAAAATAACTTTAGTTTTTGATTAGTTTTTATCATAATCCATAATGCAAAATGTTTGTTAAACTAAATAACACAAATTTACCAGATATTTGGTAATTTTAAAATAAAATCTCGAGGAATTACGGTAGCTCACAATATGTGGCGAATTTTATGTTTCTAAATAGTTCTGCTGCAACCTGGAAATACTTTGTATGCACGTTAGATTTTTAAAAACCCTCAAATAGTAGGTACTATTCTTGATTTTCGTCTAGTTGTTTTGCGCCATTGTAATGAAAGTGGGAAGAGCTTAAAATTGAAAATCTTCACGTTTATTGGAAATTAATTGGGAAATTTTTTCCCAAGCGCTCATTGGCTGAAAAGAATTTTATAGTGTCATGATGCTGTAGAATTCTTTAACACAGAAAAACTTCCGTTTACACAGGAGGGTATTGACCATCGTGTGTCACAAAAAATTTAAAAATATCTAAATTTTTAAGATTTTTCTTAATAAAAAACTTAATAGTAGTTTTTGATAAAAAAAATTATTTTCCAGAAATCGCAAAATTTAAATTTAACTTTTTTAATACAATACAAACTATAATTTTACCTCTTTCTAAAAACACTTTTATCAAAAGTACATTTTACTCGCTTCAGAACTCATTTTATAAACCATACTGGAGAACAATAATACAAAGTTAATCTAATGTATAACTTAAAGAAACTAAAGTCACTTGTCTGAGATGGTCATTATGTGAACCTTAGGAAATTTTGATTTGGTTTGGGCAGCTAGCCACTAAAAAAAATTTTTAACATATGATAATGCTTTGTTTATACGTTGAACTAATTACACAACACTGTTGCATTTCTTTAGTCCGATAAAATGCCAATTAAAAAAATCATGCTCACAGCAATCCTTGACAAGTGCGAATTCGCCTCTTTTTAAAATTATAGTTTTTTCTTACACATAGAAATATGTTTCTTCCTATTGAAAAAATTGTGATTTCGCGCTTGTCAAAGATTGCTGTGACTATTATTTTTTAATTGACATTTCATCAGACTAAAGATAAATAAATCCACTAAAAACTACTAGTTAGTTTGCGCACAGTACACAAAATACAAACTTTGAGAGTATACATACAAAAATAAAGTCCAATGCAATACACAAAAAGATCTATTTATATATTGCATTGGATTTTATTTTTGTATGTCTATACTAAAAGTTTGTACTTTGTGTGCAGTGTGCAAACTATGTAGCTGTTTTTTAGTGGGTTGATTTTTTTTGTTTCCCGCGGTTGTGCCAATTTATGTGCAGTATATGCGCATATATGCGCAATAGATTGACAAAAAAGTGCAATGTGCTTCCAAATGCAGTGCGTTCAAGTTAGCATGCTAGGATAAGCGCAAAAAAATTGCTACCTTTTAAGCAGTGCCCATTTACACGACACATGACTCAATAAGCACAGTTGTTTTGCTAATTTATACGCACAACAATTAATGGCAGTGCTCAAAAAATGGTACCAAATCGTTTCGCTTCTGAGACTGAGTGGCATATTTTTCCTTAATATAATATATTGTATTATATATTTTTGGTTAAACAGGAATGCGCGCTTTATAGTTAATAATGTGCTAGATATTTCAAAACATTATTGGTTTAACTACAATCCGTTAATAGATTTGAGCAGTTGTATATATGTGTAAGCTATAGATAAAAATGAGTTTGGCTTCATGTGATTTTTTGTTCCCAAGAGATGAGCAAAAGATAAACCCTCAAATATTAAGGTGAATTCCTACTATGCCTAGACTTATGGAACTGGTGTGAAATAAGTAGAGTCCCATCTTAATTATTATTACACTTACAAAAACTTAGACGATTTCTCTAAAAATCCTTCATGAAGGAGAGGAACTCTGAATTCTATACCAGCAACAGTGTTCATATAGTATTTTGGCCGGGGGCACCCCGCCCAGAAAAAAATTTTTTTTTTAAAAAACTGGTATTTAATTTTTACCATGTGTCAAATTAGTCTTTGCAATGTGTGTTTGTCAACCTGTAGCTTGTTTTGCGACCATAACGCTATTATTTTCCAGTTAATTGTTTTTCGCAAAAAAATTTCCGTCAACCACATATGAAAAAATATTTTAAAAAAAAACAAATAAAACTGCAATTATAGAACATTTGTCTAAAATTAACTGGCTACAGGTTGCGCGTGACTGTAAAATTGATGAAAACACTCATGATGTGCAAAAGTTTTCAGATTGTATTGCTCATGAATTAAATACATGTATTGATTTATATGTCCCTAGCCATATAAAGACTAAGCAAAACCCAGTTCTTTCCAAGAGACTAAGTAGACTAAAAGCGGGTAAACGAAAATTATATATAGGCAGCTTTAAAAAAATCCTTGGTTTGAACAAAATTACAAAATATGCGCCAAAGAATATGAGAATGAATTAAAAACTTTTTTCTGTCAAAAAGAAAAAAAATTGATCCGTTTAAAAAATTTAAAACGCTTTTTATGATTGTGTTAATTCTAAAACCAAATCTAATAAGTCATTACCGCCATTAAAAAGCCAGATGGCTCTTTTGCTGTTGAAAATCAGGATAAAAAAATTTGTTATATGTCTACTTTAGCTCTGTATTTTGTGCGGATAACGGCGATAGGCTCTTTCTTGAACGTAGAGCACCTGACAATGCTTCAATTAACACAGTTGCATTCTCCTATGCTAAAGTACTTAAAGCTATTCAAAAACTTCCAAATAAAAATTTGCGCTCTCCTGATGATTTTTCAGCCATTTTCATAAAACTAATTGATACTGGAATCGCATTTCCGCTATCAATATTGTTTGAAATTAGCATGAAAAACGGCAAACTACCTATACTTTGGCTTACTGCGCTAGTAGTCGCGATATTTAAGAAAGGAGTCGTGTCTAAATGTAAAAATTACAGACCTGTAAGTTTAACAAGTGTAATATGTAAATTGCAAGAAAGGATAATAGTTGAGGACCTGTATTATTGTTTCTTAAAAGCCATAATACGACAACGGAAGAACAATATGATTTTATGAAAAAAAGGTCAACTTGCACTCAACTATTATCTGTTCTAGAAGAATCGACCAAAGCCTTAAATATAGGAGAACGTATTAATTGCATGTATATTGATTTTTCCAAGGCTTTGATTTGGTTTCTCACTCTAAACTGCTAATCAAATTAAAAGTCTATGGAATAAATTATGAGTTGTTAAATTGGATCAAAGCTTTTTTTAACAAACCGCACACAAACAGTTGTAGTTGGAAATAGCATGTCTGATAAAGCTGTAGTTACTTCTGGGGTCCCCAGGGGTCTGTACTTGGTCGTATTCTCTTCTTATTGCACATAAATAATATTGTAAATTCTGTAGTTGGAAGATGTAAAATCAAGCTGTTTGCAGATGACGGAAAGTTTTATCATTGTTGTAAAGACAATAATAACACTGATTTGTGTGAAACTTTAATAAATTTCTCTTCGTGGTCAGACCTTTGACATCTAAATGTTGCAATTGAAAAATGTAATTTTCTATCAATAAGAAATAATAGCTTGATACCTACATCGTCTTATTCATTAAAAAATACTAACATTGCTTCTGTAAATCATATAAAAGATCTAGGAGTATGGATTACAAATGACCTGAAATTTTCCATTGATTGTGCAAAAATAGCAGCTAAAGCTTATTCTGGAGCAGGACTTATTTTGCGTTGCTTTAATACTGACAATCCTTTTTTACTCACACGTGCTTACAAAGTTTTTGTAAGACCCCTGTTAGAGTCAACTATTTCAGTGTTTAATCCATATAGGCGATATCAAAAAATTGGAGAGAGAATCCAAAAGTTTTTTACTCGTAAAGTTTGTCAGCGCTGCAATGTTCCATAGTGATTATGACTCACGTTTAAAAGCTTTATATCTTGATTTCTTAGAATTGCGAAGGGTAAAATCTGATTTATGTATGGTCTAGAATAAAGTGTATAAAAATGTAGATTTAAAATTTGTAAACTTTTTTGCTTTTGAAAATTCACCATATTTTACGCGTGGTCATATGTATAAATTAGAATTATCAGAGAAGTGTAGGTTAGATTGTCGTAAATTTAGTTTCTCACCAAAATGCGTTAAAATATCGAATAGCTTGCCTGAATGTGTTGTTTATGCAAAATCGCTTAAAGTTTTTAAAATTTCGCTTGATACAGTGGATTTGTCAAGTTTTTGTTGTGCATTTAAGTAAATAAGAAGTAATTTAATTGTACTAAATGTACTTTTACTTGCCTTTTTTGCAGTAATTTCTTACTGACAAAATTAAAACATTATTATTTTTATATATATTAATGGATTCATGAATTATTAGTCAGTTTACTTTATGTTATATTCAATTTTTGTATGATAATCGCCTTTTCATATTTTTTGTTAAAAAAATTGCTTTTCATAAAAAATTTTTGGGTTTTTTTAATGTCCGGTTTTATTCGCCTTCTTTTTACTAACATCATTCTACAAAATCATCTTTCAGACCTTTCGGTACATTTGGATTTTCATCCTAATTCTCCGTTGGAAACATTCTACATCGATTGTTTCAGTTTTAATATTATTTACAATTCCTTCCTTTAAATAAACAAACTTTACTTGAAAAATTTTTGACGAAAATTACAACACAATTTATAATAATATTTATAATAGTATATATTAAAAACATATGTTATAAATTTTTGATGGTATTATTATCATTATTTTTATTAAAACAAGAGGTGTTAAAAAAATCCCTAAAAAAACAATAAATTTTGGCGTTTTTTAATGAGCCTGCATTTTGTATTTGATAAATCAACTCTCAACAAGGACTGTCTCTTAAAAAAACTTATTGCGACTAAAATAATAAAAAACAAAAAAAACACTCAGGAATATTAACATTTACCTCATGAATAAAAAATAACAAAAAAATATTCATGAATATTAACATTTTCATAAATATTTTTTTATTTTTACTATTGGCGCCATTTTTACTATTGGCGCCATATTGAAATGAAACGCCATAGTCGTGATAATTTGGTCTACTTTTAATTCCAAACTAGGAATCATTGTATTAATTCTAATTACTTTATTAATTATTAATAATTATACTTATTTTAGAGCCGATCAGTCTTTAGCAAATCCATCCGTTAGTCTAGATTTCTATAGTCCAATGCAATATGGCAACTGAAAAAAATAATAGCAATCTTTGACAACCGCGAAATCGCCACGTTTTTAAATTTATAGAAATTTTTAACAAAGAAAATTTAAAACCTTCTAATTTAAAAACTGCCATTTTCGTGCTTTTTGACAATTGCTGTGAGTATGATTTTTTTCAATTGTCATTGCATCAGACAAACTGCAACAGTTTTGTGTAATTAGTTCACCGTATAAACATATCATTATCATATGGTACAAATTTTTTAATGAGTGAGCCGCTGTACAAACCAGAAGCACATTTCCTACAGTGCACATTTATCCATCTCAGACTAGTCCACATCTTTTCTGTTTGAACATACTTCATTGCAGAAATCGTCCTTTTTCCTGCTCTATTCTTAGAGCATTTTTTAAAAACCAAAAATTATACTTATTTTAGGGCCGATCAGTCATGGCCAAGTCCATCCGTCGCCCCTTATGAATCCGGATCAACTTGCTCGAATTGTCCCGAGGGTATTGGATGCGCTAACAGTTTATGTTGTTGTAAGGAAAAGAATTTCTTATTGAAATATTCGCTTTGTTTTTAAGCGATGATCATGACCTGGGTAGTTTAGTTGGTTAGAACGTTCATGCACTTCAGTTATGTCGCGTGATTTAACAAAGGTTAAATGGCTTTTGAAATTTCATTGAAGTAACAACGTATTAATCTAAAAAATGTGTTTTTTTTTCTTTAATTTAGGCTTTTTAATTAACCTCTAGATTGCAGATAGCGTCAGCGCGAGTATTTATGAATTTTGTGCTGTTCTGATAGGTTTCCTGTGTTGGAGCAGTGGTAAAATGCTAAACAAAGTGAACAACATCGGCAAATATTCACTACTACAGAAAGAACTAAAGACCGAAAAGTTCTTTAATTTTACATTTTAAAACAAAGTCAGTATGCGTCCCACAGAAAATACACTGGTTAGAGCTACGACTTGAACTAATTCAACTAACCAGTAATTGCTGCTTCAGTTTCAGTGAAAGGAATGCAAGCCTGGGTAAGAATATAGCAATGAGTCATCAGGACGAATAATTCAGCAAATAATCTATGTGGCAGTCTAGTTTAGACAAATACTACATACTAAGTTTTTTGCACACTTAAATCATGTGTTGCCTGCACTATTCATCCATTGACCGCACAGGATTTTGGTATTCCTTTGGGAAAAAGGTCCAGATGCTCCGACTGGATCAAAATCATGAATGATGAAGGCTATTGTTTATTTGTGACTTTCATTACATCAAGACATTCTTATTCGTTGGCTTATCTTGGATAATTCAACCCTAATAGTGATACTTAGATTATTTTTCCAGACTAATTTTTTGAATTATTTTTATTAAGAATATCCTGAATAAAATATAATAAAATTTTTATAAAATAAAATTACATAAAATGAATTGCATAAATATTATATTTGTATAAAATATTATATACTAAGAAACATAATTTGCAGCTGAAGTAGCTGTTTCCGCGTCTGATGCAGTGATAATTTTTTAGGGTTATAAACTAAAATTTTTGTAGCGATTTTTTTACCGGTTAGTATTTTTTTGTTTAGCAAATATTACTTTGAACTTTACTCTTTTTAAAACCCTAAATTCTTTTGTAACTAACAAAGTAGTGTGTAATTTTAGTAATAACTATAGTCTAAAAAATGATGTAAAATATGAAATAAAAATGATGATGCAATTCTATTACTCAAATGAAATTATAGTAGTGTACAAAAATTAATTAAATTCACTGTAAAATTCATACAAATAACAAGATTATTTTATATTATTATACTTTTTAATTGTATTTTATATAAATGTTACTATAAAAAATTAAACAGTTTTGTTTTACATACTAAGTTTATTTTCAATATGAACTACTTACTTGTGCAAGGTCCGGAAATGCCCCCCCCGCTTTATTAGTGGCTGTACCAACCCGTTTTAATAACCCCAACCCCGTCTAAAATAAAAAAATACAAAAAAATAATGCGCCAATTTTCGCCTATTTTCGCAAAATTTTCACCATTGTCAAAACCCTCTCATTTAAACGGAAGTTGTTCAGTGTTAAAGATCTTCACAGAATTATGACGTTATAAAATCACTTTTAGCCAATTAGCGTTTTGGAAAAATTGGAGATCACTTTATTCCCAAGCGTCAACTTGCTAAAACAGCTCCTCCCACAACCATTCCCACAAAGCTACACATATATATGACGTGAACACGAATACTATATAAAATTTTGAGGTTGTTTAAAATCCTGAGGTGTTCGTACTGTTCAGACTTTTTAATTTAGATTATTTTAGACCTATTTACTTCAATTTTGCTTTTTTTCTTCTTTTTCCTATTTTTTTGCCTTTCTTCCACGCTTTTTTCCCTTT
>JASAMX010023778.1:0-16652 GCA_030248175.1 Microlaimidae sp. YZB2_3 | reverse complement strand
TGTTGTGGTTCTTCGTTCAGTTACGTATTGCTAGGAAAGACAAATTTCCAAAGGTATTTTTACGCAGGAATAATTACTGGAAACGGGACGAGCGAGGACGTGCAACTTAAAAAATAATTTTTAAAAGAATAACGAGAATTAATTTTGCTGTCTTTTTAAACACTAAATCGCATGATGTTATTTCAAGTTCTTTGTATTTGGGGTTAATATAAAGCTCAATAACCTGATAAATGTTTTTAATTATTAACAAAACACCTCCATGATTATTAGCCTGCCTGTCATGTCGAATATATGAAATTTTTTAGAGGGATCAAGTAAATTATTATTTATAACTTGGGACAACCATGTTTCTGTAACAAAAAGTAAGTCAAAATTTATATTATTGTATCTTGCATCATTTCCTGTTAATAATATATTTAACTCTGATAAATAATTTCTAAATACTTAGAACCAAAAAAACTGTGTTTTTTTGGTTATCAAATAAAAATATATACTTTTGTGTAGTTTTTAATGTTTACAAATCGTAACTGTAAAGGATCGGACTACAATGAGGGGGCCGTAAAATAAATCTATCCAATAAAAGGTATTAGTCAATTTGTGAAATAGTTCATGATATTCATGGACAGCCAATGTATTGACGTTTAACTAATAATAAATAAAAATAATTTTTTTTCTCAAAAAGTGTCTTGTTGTTTTTATAAGATCGCCAAGCGAACCAGGGTTTTTTTATCTGAGGCAAAAGTGATAATGGTTTTATTTAAATATTTGAAAACACAACATTAAATGAAAATTTATCATGGAAAAATTTTTGCTTAGGCTAAGGTTTTGCTGTTTAGGCTTAGGTTTCGCATAGGTTTAGGCTTTTGCTTGGGCTTAGATTTTCCTTAGGCTCAATCTTTGGCTTAGGCTTAGGTTCAGGCTTAGGCTTAGGTTTCGCTTAGGTCCTTTGCTTAAGCTTAGACTTTTGCCTAGGCTTAGGTTAGGTTTTGCTTAGGCTTAGGTTTAAGTTTTTGCTTAGGCTTAGGCTTAGAAAAAAATATTTTCTAAAGCTATGGTCAAAAATCGGTAAAAATGCGGTTTTGTATTGTGGGGGGGAGGTCCTTTTACAAAATTCTCAAAGAACAGGCTATCTAACCGCCAAACGAATCAGTGCTGATAAATATTTCAATTTTCTATCTTGGTACCATGCAATAATATTTATTTTTATGCTAAATTTCAATTGCTGCATTAAATAGAATTTTAAAATTGATTTTTCAATGTTTATAGAAGTAGGGTAGTTTTTTTGTTTCTATACTGGGGGATGTCCATGGGTTAGACAATAAACTTTAAACTACAACAAAAAACTGTAGACAAGTCCAAAATTTAAATGTGTGTCCTTAAAAATTCATATTTTAAAAGAACTTCCTTCCAAAACCATAAAATTTTCAAAAATTGGTAAAAATTAAAAATTTGTGATAGGGAATTTGGAACTCCCTCTTTAATAATTCAAGACGGCTATCAAAAGCCAATTATCATGGTGGTAGACAAAAATTTGTTGCACCATCAATAACATATATTTTTGTGCTAAATTTTAGTGAGCGTTGTGGAGGTGCATATATACGTTATACTCTACACTTTTACTGTAAATTATTTATATGTAATTTTCAAAATAGGTAAATAAAATTAGCTTCTTGAGCCAGCCTCTCGAGGCCTTTAAGAAATAATCCGGCAACGGGTGCAAAAAATGTTTTAAATTTGCATGAAAAATCTGGATGTGGATGAAAAACCAAGTAATATCTCCAATATTATATACACAATCAAAATTAAATATAGAATATGCATAATAAATAGCAAATTAAAGTAAAATTCAAACATCGTGGTGCATGCTAAATTTATAAAACACGATATATAATTTTTGAAACCTTCATAAAAATTTTTCATGGTGGAAAATTATATTTATTCTTAATAACAATCTATTTTTTTTTATAAATTTATTAAAAGTTAGTTATATGAAATAAAATAAATAAAAAAACATGAAAAATTATTTGGCTTTAAAAGCCAAAAGTCGGTGCCACCTTTCTCCGTTATAAAACTCTGAAAAAAGCAGTAGTTTTAAATGAAGTTTCTGGATTTTATTTTAAAATCTCATGCCCCTTTGGGATTAAAGCGGCTTATAATTTGTCTTACAAAACAAAACTTATATTTTCATATTCAAATAATGTAATCTCCTATATTCCTTTTTTATTTTTATACGCCCTTCCTTATAATTAGAGTCTATTTGAGTATTGGTGAAACGAGGAAGAAGAAACGGTAACACAAAATGACCAACGGCCAAAGGAGGTGATTCTCCCTTCATACCTGGTCAATCAATTATACATTATTATGCATTCCTCATAACATAGGGTCACCCATAAAGGATAATTAGCGTATCTTCTGACTTATCGTAGATCTAACTTAGTCTGTATTAAAGTGCAAAATTTCGATCGAAGCTGCATAACGAAATATAAGTAGAGATAGGTAATATCCAAAATGTGACGTTAGTGTTTTTGATACTTCATTTAAAGAGCCAGTGAAGGTGCTTATAACGTTTTCGTTCGATGCGTTGCTTTTTTAAACAAATGTAAAAACCAAAACGTTCGTCCACTAGCAATAACGTTGTCTAAAATCTTATTAATTAATTTTTTAGTTTTAAGCAGATTTTTTCTGTAAGAGGAGATTCCAATATTTTAAAAGTCTCATACCCCATATTTGTTTTAAAAAAAACCGATAAAGCATTCTAACCTCGACCCTAGAATTTTGTTAACCCTTAACTAATTTTGCCTCAAGTAATATTTAAAAAACTTAAGTTTCCATCCCTTCCCCCACCCAGAGGACAAAACTAACAATTTGCCAGCCTGCCCACCTCCTGCCATTTAGTTATAGCAACTTAGCCTGGTGCTGAGTGGGCCGACAGAACCCCAAAATACCAGCCTCTCTTATCTGCTTAAACAGTGACAGAGAGTACTGCTTGCATACTAACGATGCCTGGATCAAGTCCCGACTGAGACATTCCTTGTTGTGCTAATATATTAATTGTGCTATGTGTAGTATTTGGTTGCGCAGTAAGTGACGAATAACATCAGCCTTGCGTATTCTGCTATATTCAAAAAATAAAAATAATAACTTTTTCAAAGCTAGTGTCGCGGTGCAATTGAGCCCAGCGGCCCCGCGCCCACTATAATTAAAGAATGTGGTAAATTCTGGGATTCAGTATTTTCTCCTTCTTCTTTTTTATATTCCAACTCTGATGCTTTTAATATTCATCCTTTGATTTGTTAAATATAAAAGTAGGCTATTAAAAAACCGAGAGAAATACAAACCTTTTTTATTTTGGTTTTTCTTATTGATTTATTGATCAAAATATTGAATATGAATTATTAAAAATAAAAACAAACTTCTAAAAATACAAGAAGAACCTTCTGGCAACAAAAAGATTTTTTTAAAAGTCTTGTACAGATCAGACAGCAGACAGGCACTAAAGCAAACTGCATACCAAAAAAGGGCCGGTCCATTAAACGTGACTTGACCAGTTGCTATATTAACACGTTGTTTAAACACTTAATAATGTTTTAATTTTCGGGGTTTTTTCTCGAGAAATCCTAAAAAACCTATTGCATGACATGAATTGATATTTTGTTAATTTTATACATATTTGTTATAAATATTAGCTAATAAGGCAATAACCTCTAGTTAAGGGTTAACAAAACTCTTAAATAGAGGTTAAGAATGCTTTATCAGTTTTTATTTAAAACAAATATGTATAAAACTTTTTAAATATTAATTCATCCGATTTTAAAGAAAAGAACTCCATAAGACTTAAAAAAACACAACAAAAATTAAAACTTAATCAAGAGGTTTTATACAACGTGCTAACATGGGGCGTTTAGTGGACGGCTGTTTTGCTTGGCTTGTTTCGCTTTGTTTCGGGGGGTTTAAGATGGAAAAACAAAGTAGTTTAGTATTCCAACGTCGATCGTAGTATGCAGACTAACAAATCCGCGCTTCGATAAGAAGAATATCGAAGAGAGATAGAGGAGATAGGGGGCGGGTCAGGGAAAGGGTTATATAATTGTTGAAAGATAGTGGAGAAGAGGATTTACGTTCCTATATATTCGCACCGTCGCTTATGGCAGTTCACATTGCAATATTTGTTGTTTAGCCAAGTTAAATGCTGTATTCACTTGTTGCACCAATTACACAAATAGAACAATCTCAAATTATAAGTGAATGGGCGTTATAAAAATTAATAAAAGGAGATTTATAGGAGTATTACATGTATTTTGAATATGGAAATATTAACATTTTTGTTTTGTAAGATAGGAGAGTATAATGTCCGGCGTAATGCAGGGGCGTCTCAAATTTTTAAAATAAAATGTCAGACGTTTTTCATTTCAACATATAAATTTTTAAGATTTTTCTAATTCCATTTTGGAGCACTCACAACGATTAAATTGGTTTTTGGCATTTTCGAGAACACGCCATTAGTAAATATATCATGATAATTTTTGTATTTTTTATTTTATTTTCATTGATTAACTTAACTTTATAATAGATTTCTGAATTGATTGTGTATTAAGAATAATATAAATTTCCACCACTGAAAAATTTTTATGAAGGTTTCAAAAATTATATACGTGGTTTATAAATTTAGCATGCACCACATGTTTGAATTTTACTTTAATTTGCTATTTATTATGCATATTCTATATTTAATTTTGATTGTGTATATAATATTGGAGTATTACTTGGTTTTTTATCCACGTCCGGATTTTCCATGCAAATTTAAAACATTTTTTGCACCCGTCCGGATAATTCTCGAGAGGCGCTCGAGAGGCTGGCTCGAGAGGCTAACTTTATTTACCTATTTAAAAGTACATATACAAATCTACGGTAAAAGTGCAGTATAACGTATATATGCACCTCCACAACGCTCACTAAAATTTAGCACAAAAATATATGTTATTGATGGTGCCACATCTGAATATCACCATGATAATTGGCGCTTGATAGCCGTTCTTGAGATATTAAAGAGGGAGTTCCAAATCCCCTATACAAAATTTTAATTTTTACCAATTTTTGACTATGGTTTTGGAAGGAAGTTCTTTTAAAATATGGATTTTTAAGGACACACATTTAAATTTTGGACTTGTCTGCAGTTTTTTGTTGTAGTTTAAAGTTTATTGCAAACCCATGGACATCCCAGTATGGACAAAAAAACTACCCTACTTCTATAAACATTGAAAAATCAATTTTAAAATTCTATTTAATGCAGCAATTGAAATTTAGCATAAAAATAAATGTTATTGATGGTACCAAGAATACAATCTGAATATTATCACCCTGATAATTAGCGGTTAATAGCCGTTCTTGAGATATTAAAGAGGGAGTTACAATTACAAAACCGCGATTTTTACCGATTTTTGACCATAGCTTTAGAAATATTTTTTTCTAAGCCTAAGCCTAAGCAAAAATTAAGCCTAAGCCTAAGCAAAACCTAAACCTAAGCCTAGGCAAAAGTCTAAGCTTAAGCAAAGCCTAAGCGAAACCTAAGCCTAAGCCTGAACCTAAGCCTAAGCCAAAGATTGAGCCTAAGGAAAATCTAAGCCCAAGCAAAAGCCTAAACCTATGCGAAACCTAAGCCTAAACAGCAAAACCTTAGCCTAAGCAAAAATTTTCCATGATAAATTTTCATTTAATGTTGTGTTTTCAAATATTTAAATAAAACCATTATCACTTTTGCCTCAGATAAAAAAACCCTGGTTCGCTTGGCGATCTTATAAAAACAACAAGACACTTTTTGAGAAAAAAAATTATTTTTATTTATTATTAGTTAAACGTCAATACATTGGCTGTCCATGAATATCATGAACTATTTCACAAATGGATTAATACCTTTTACTGGATAGATTTATTTTACGGCCCCCTCACCGTAGTCCGATCCTTTACAGTTACGATTTGTAAACATTAAAAACTACAGAAAAGTATATATTTTTATTTGATAACCAAAAAAACACAGTTTTTTTGGTTCTAAGTCTCAGAAATTCTCTATCAGAGTTAAATATATTATTAACAGGAAATGATGCAAGATACAATAATATAAATTTTGACTTACTTTTTGTTACAGAAACATGGTTGTCCCAAGTTATAAATAATAATTTACTTGATCCCTCTGAAAAATTTCATATATTTCGACATGACAGGCAGGCTAATAATCATGGAGGTGTTTTGTTAATAATTAAAAACATTTATCAGGTTATTGAGCTTTATATTAACCCCAAATACAAAGAACTTGAAATAACATCATGCGATTTAGTGTTTAAAAAGACAGCAAAATTAATTCTCGTTATTCTTTTAAAAATTATTTTTTAAGTTGCACGTCCTCGCTCGTCCCGTTTCCAGTAATTATTCCTGCGTAAAAATACCTTCGGTAAAAAAACTTTCGACAAATGACATTCTGGTAAAAATACCATGTGGGGTAATTTCACATTCGGGCTAATTGACTATCGATCAATTCAGCTTGATTTTGCTTAGGTTCAGGAAAAATAAGCCCGAGGGTCAATCAGTCAGATTGTCAAATTACGCGATGGTATTTTTACCAAAATGTTATTTGTAGGAAAGACAAATTTCAAAGGAATTTTTACGCTGGTATTATTACGTCCACAACAAATTCCATCCCGTGGCGTTTGCTATTCTCAGTAATCAATCTTCAGCAATTCTCAGTAATGACTTCAGATTCTCAGATTTTACCTTCGCAACTGTTTCCTGACCTAAGCTTACGTGTTCCTAAGCCTAAGCAAAACCTTAAAAAACAATCTAATCTTTTGCTACGCTGTTGTTTGATAAGTTTAGCTTGTCACCCTGGTCAAAATTCATTGTTCTAAACGAAAAGAATCCCCTGCGCATCAAGGCCGGAATTCACAAAAAGGGATAATCTTCGTGCTAGCTCGGTGTTAGTTAATCCGGACAAATCACAGTAGGTTTTGGGAAACCTGGGGCTAAGTCTGTTAAAATTTCATTAAACGATAAAAAAAGATGTAAAAAGCAAAATTTAGAGGAATTATTTGTATAGAAAACTGATAAACTTTTAGCCGTTAGGATTGGTCATTACTGAGAATTACTGAAGATTACCATTACTGAGAATAGCAAAGTAATTCTCAGTAATGACCAATCCTAGCGGCTAAAGCTAGCCGCTAGGATTGGTCATTACTGAGAATTACTGAAGATTACCATTACTGAGAATAGCAAACGCCCATCCCGTGGTATTATTCCCTAACAAAATATGGCTAACGGTAATTCCCATGGACCCAACATGAACCCGCCCATGAGGGGTGAAAGACTCACTTTAACAATACAAAATAATATAAAGTTGTTAGTTTTAACTTTTAAACGGTTTAGGCTTAGGCTTAGGAAGGCACTAAGCCTAAGCCTAAGGTGCACTAACAACTTTACATTGTTTTGTAATGTTAAAGTGAGTCTTTCACCCCTCATGGGCGGGTCCATTTTGTGTCCATGTTGGTCCATGGTCCATGGGAATTACCGTTAGCCCAAAATATTCAATTATTCCATGGTCAGCTTAACAATTGGATTAATACTTTTTTCTAAGATAAAATATGTGGAATCTATGATTATGGAAGAAACTCTTAAAATTTTTCTTCCCAACCGCGGCTCAGCCTCAAGAACTTCAAAAATCCTAGCTACGCCCCTGCGGTAATTTTAAATAGAATGTTTATATTAAAAAAAAAATTAAAAAAATCCTCGACTGGTATTAGACCATAACTTTAAAACCACTTTATTAACTGGACCACTGAATAAGACCACTTAACTGGACAAGCACCAGCTCCTGTCGATGACAATAAAATTTGTAATATACACAAAATTAAAACAAATAAAAGTATAATAACTAGAATTTTCAAAATTTATCCGTGTTCACAGAAGTGGTGCGCCCATGACAATGTGGCCGTGCCGCGTTGGTTTTGTAAATACATGTAATTACTTTAGATTATTAATAAAATTAGCAATTATTTTCAACTTAATATATCAAAACTTTAAACGGAATTTATTTAATATTTCAACTTGATAGTAAAAATAAACTTTCAGTAACGAAATAATAATTAGAAAACTGTTAAAATATAGTCCTACATCAATATTTATTTTGAAATGGTAATTATTGGCAGTTTAAAATATGTGTACAGTGCGTCCAGTGAATTAACGGGTGCTATTTTTTGTTTGTTTGCATAGCCAGGCGTCCTCCAGATGATTTCCTCCAGAAATATTGCTGCCTTTGCGAATTGAAGCCATAGGTCTTTTGCTTTTAATATGGTTGGATTTTCAAAGGATGCTGTCGACAGGTACTGTCGACGGGTGCCAGCAGTGTGGAATACAATTGGTTTGATATGTAGGGTTAAACTGTTTTGATTTGATAGGTTACCACTTGGTCTCCTATTTTTATTTTTTTTAACAAACAAACCAACCACGTATGGTTTAAGGTTAATTGTATGGAGCTGGTAAATTAGTTCTTCTTTTTTTCTGTCAAAATATGCGCTCGGTTTAAATTAACCATTTTTCCAACTCTGTTTTAGTAAATCATTTTTTTAAAATTTTAAACCGGTTAAGAATTAGGGCTGGTTCATACTTATGACAAAACGTCCTTTGGACAAAGTCCAAAGGACAATTTTATAAAAGCCAAAACGTCCTTTGGACAAGCCAAAACGTCCTTTGAACTTTTTCCTTTGGACGAAGTATGAACGCTACTTAGAATTTCTCCTTTGGACAAAGTCCAAAGGAGAAAATCCAAAGGGAAAAGTCCAAAGGACAAATGTATGAATACGTTGTCTTTTGGATTTTGTCTTTTGGTCTTTTCCCTTTGGACTTTTCCTTTTGGACTTTCTCTTTGGATTTTGTCCTTGAGACAAAGTCCAAAGGACAAAAGTCCTTTGGACTTTGTCCAAAAGACGTTTTGTCATAAGTATGAAGCAGCCCTTATTTGCACTGTTTTACTCTAACATGCCATTGACTGACAAAAATCATTTTAACTCGGGATTCTATGCTATTTAATAGGAGGATTTACAGTTTACTAAAAGTTGGTATAATGTGCTTAAAATTGGTGATTTAGTCTTACTGACATAATTAAATATGCGTTTAAATTGTACGAGTTTTGACCAAGCGATTGAGAATCTGCTAAATCTTATGGTTGACGCAATTCCTATGGTAATTCCTACTGCTATCTTATAGAAAATAGTTAAGTGCTATCCTAAAACCATAGTGCTATCTTATAGAAAATAGCTAAGTGCTATCCTAAAACAATAGACAATAGTTTGGAAAATCTACTTAATTACTAAAAAAACAAACTAAAGATAAATTCTATCAGGGTGAAGATAAATGAGTGGTAAAGTAACCACTCGTTGTTTGAGAAAATATCACGTGCAGAGAAACACATGACACAACTAAATAATAATTGGTTACATAACTGCTGAAAACTTTTTTAAAAATTTTTCTTGCTCACGGATTTATTGTTTATTTCTTCTTGGCAGAGAGCGGTTACGCCCTTAATTTCAGCCTGAAAGACTTTAGCTTTAGATTGGTGATTTTATATTAATTTTTTTTCTCAAAAATAAAACCTTTAAAAACAAGAACGTTCTTTGGACAAATACACATATTGTCCCGCAACTTTCTACTTTTTCTTACTGTCTGTATTGCTCAAAAATCTTCATGGACAATTAATTTTAAAACATTTGAAAAGGAAAACCATAATAGATGATTCCCCAATAATTATATAGATAATTATGCACATGAGTTGAGTTTAACTATACGGTTCCGTCTTTCACACCATAGACAAAAACTGCACTATTATCAAAAATATATAATACTATATATTATATTAAGTATCTGTACTGTAGACGTTCTTATACTAACAAATTTGGCGCCATGATTTTTGGCATAGAATTACTGTCGTACAAAAACCTAACTTTAATTAGGTCCCAAAAGAAAACAACAACTTCTTTGTCTATATTTCTTTTGATTAGCATTTTTTCTACTTTCAGTATTTTTCATCAAATATAGTGTGACTTTATATAAGGTAAAATAACCTACACAGGATAATTTTTATATAAGTAAAAAATGTACAAATATAAATAAGGAAATTTTTCTAATATACAAAAATATTTCTCAGAGAACAAAAACAAAGAAAATAATAAAACGCAAAACAATGGCTCCAAAAATAAGTGATGCAAGTTCTTTTGGAGGAGAAGTCAAAAAGAAAATGAGCGCTGTAAGTGGATCCACAACTGTTAGTGCAGGTAAAATATTTTTTATGTTTTTATTGCAGAATTTAAACAAAACTGCAAAAAACACGTTATATAACGTGCGAAACACAACAACCAATTTTATTGTAACTCAACACCTATTTAGTTTTAAAAATAATTGGTATAAAAATAAAATCCATCTGAACGTAAAAATCATCTTCTTGAAAAAAGTATAACAAAAATGACCAATTGATGTAAAAAAAATCTATAAAAAAATATGTCCACTATCAATAATAGAAAAAACTTTTAAAAGACTCTCGGTAGCGTAATGGTTGATTTTTCCAAAAATGATGATAAAGTGTAGCTATAAGACTCTTTATAAATTTTAAACTTTTTTAATTTCTCCTAAAATGGTGAACTAGCCAAAATATATAGCAAGAAATATACGATTTTGTTTCGGGCGTATGTTTAGATAGAAAATAAAAAATAAAAACTCGTTTGATATAATGTATGTTGACTATAAACAATCACATTTAAAAAATAGTAAGTCATACGATTACAAGTGAAAACAATGATATTCACTATTATTTATAATGCCCAATTTGGGAAGCAATGTTGGTAACGTTTATACCGCGTAATACAAATTCTACATTATTATAATCTATTCTATTATCATAAAAAAATGACATAAATGATTAAAAAATTTAGAACATACATGTATCTGTTATTAGAAAATTATAAATGTTTCAGGTAAAAGGCAGAGAAAACGAGAATTGACAAAGAAAATTCTGAAGGCCATGGCAGCGTGTGCACCGCCTTTGATAGGTTTAATGGCTATTGCGGGATTAAGTGTGTCACAAGCTAATGTGAGCTTTTTAATTTTATTATAACAAAAAATTAGGAGATTTAATGACAATTAACACTTAATTAAAATTTTGAAAGAATACACACAACCTATAAAATATATAAGCTAACGCCAATCTCCAAAAAGATTGCGATCAATGGTTGATTGATATACGTTGTGCTGAATTACTTGATTGGTTACTAGATAGTCTCTTTTTTATTTCGTGAACAAATAAACCGTGCACTTTTTGTTTTTAGGAAAAATTGTTAAGAGTGACGTTTTAGAACAAAAATCATACTGATTTTGAAAAAAAAAAACAACTAAAACTCATAGATAAATAGTCTCATTTGACTCTCTTTGAATTTTTCTTTTATTCATTTTAACGCTGTTGATGGATTTTTATTAGTTTACACACTTTTTTCTTGTTAACAAAAGACAATTCTAAAAATTCAAGAATTTATAACTGACTGTATAGTAATGCTTTTATAAATTTGTTAAATTAAGTGAATTTAGACGAAAATTAGAATAAACCGCATATTTGAGAAGTTACAAAAATGTGAATGGGAATTTGAAGGTAATATGCGGCAAAACTTTAAATAAAAATTAATAAAAAAAATATTATATTCTTAAAATTAAAACTAGCCTTGAAAAATGCTCTAAGAATAGAGCAGGAAAAAGGGGCGATTTCTCCCCGGCCGCGTGTTTAGACAGAAAAGATGTGGATTAGTCTGAGATGGACATTATTTGCACCATAAGAAATTTGTATTCGATTTGGCCAGCTGCCCACTGAGTAAAAATTTCTACCATATGATAATAATTTATTTATACGTCGAATTAAATTACACATCACTGGCGCATTTTTTTTAATCTGATGAAATGAGAATTGAAAAAATCATACTCACAGCAATCTTTGACAAGCGCGAAATCGCCACTTTTTTAATCAGTAGGTTATTTTTTATATGTAAAGAAACAGTTATGAATTTGAAAAAGTGGCAATTTCGCGCTTGTCAAAGATTTCTGTGAGTACAATTTTTCAATTGTCACTTCATCAGATTAAAAAAAATGCAACAGTGATGTGTAATTAGTTCAACGTAGAAATAAATTATTATCATATGGTAGAAGTTTATATTCAGTGGGCAGCTAGTCAAATCAAATACAAATTTCTTATGGTGCAAATAATGTCCATCTCAGACAAGTCCACATCTTTTCTGTCTAAACACACGCCCGGGGAGAAATCGCCCCTTTTTCCTGCTCTATTCTTGGAGCATTTTTCAAGGCTAGTCTACCACTTTTTTAAATCAAACTAAGGAAGTAACCTTATATAGCATAGCATTGGCAGTTCAATGTCAAATGTTTATAATCAATCCGTTGCCGAAATATAATGTTTTAACAGTTTTAATATTATCAATAGAAAACGTATTTGTCGTTAACATTATAATGTAGAAAACTTTGCCGACATTCTTCATTCTTTATTTATGGTTGATAAATTCAATTTTTAAATTAAATATAAAAACGTTAGAGTCTTAGCTATGCAATAATATAAATTTCTAATAGTGCTCGATTATTAATACGAATTTAAAATTATGTTGTCAACAATTTAAATTTTAAATTTGGACACTGAAAAAAGTTGCTCCTTAAAATATTATTGCGCAATTTTTGATCTTTTCCAAAGAGTTTATGTTTATTTCTGATATAACAGTAACAAGGAAGAAATATCGGTTTTAAGATATAAGCGTTTGAAAAAAAATCCATTAATCATAAGGAGAATAGGGACATGAATTACAAAATTCATCCAAGTTCTTTAATTATAGTTGGCGCGGTGCCATGGGGCTTAATCGCCGTGTGGCGCTCCCGTGCCACCGATAATTCAATTATATTTTTTGAAATAAAAAAAAGATAAAAATTTATTAAAAAAATTACGTACGTTCTCTAATTATAGTAAGAACGATATTTAGTTGGGCTAAATCGCCGTACCAGCAAGAATTGCAATTATATTTTCGGAATATAAATATAATAATAAGAAGAACAAAAAGATGAACATGAGCTCTTTGGAAAAAGTAAAAAATCGCACAATAATTTTTTTAGAAGCCACTTTTTTCACATTTAAAATTTAAATTGTTGACAACATAATTTTGAATTCGTATTATTAATTGAGCACTATTAGAAATTTATATTATTGCATAACTAAAACTCTAACTTTTTTATATTTAATTTAGAAATTCAATTTATCAACCATAAATAAAGAATGAAGAATGTCGGCAAAATTTTCACATTGTAATGTTAACGAAAAATACGTTCTCTATTGATAATATTAAAACTGTTAAAACATTATATCTCGGCCACGGATTGTTATAAGCATTTGTCATTGAGCAGCTAATATACTATAAAATAAGGTTACTTCTTTAATTTGATTTAAAAAAGTGGTAGACTAGCCTTGAAAAATGCTCTAAGAATAGAGCAGGAAAAAAGGGCGATTTCTCCCCGGGCGTGTGTTTAGACAGAAAAGATGTGGACTAGTCTGAGATGGACATTATTTGCACCATAAGAAATTTGTATTTGATTTGGCCAGCTGCCCACTGAATAAAAATTTCTACCATATGATAATAATTTATTTATACGTTGAACTAATTACACAGCACTGTTGCATTTTTTTAATCTGATGAAATGACAATTGAAAAAAGTATACTCACAGCAATCTTTTAGAAACACAAAATCGCCACTTTTTTTAAATTTATAGTTGTTTTTAAACATACAAATATAACCTTCTAATTGAAAAAGAGGCATTTCGCGCTTGTCAAAAATTGCTGTGAGTATAATTTTTTCAATTATCATTCCATCAGATTAAAAAAAAATGCAACAGTGCTGTGTGTTTAGTTTGATGTATAAATAAATTATTACCATATTGTAGAAATTTTTATTCAGTGGGCAGTTGGCCAAATCAAATACAAATTTCTCATGGTGCAAATAATGTCCATATAGGAAGCCACATTTTTTCTGTCTAAACGTACGCCCGGCGGGAAATCGTCACCTTTTTACTGCTCTATTCTTAAAACATTTTCAAGGCTAGTTTTAATTTTAAGAATACTATATTTTTTTTATTAATTTTTATTTAAAGTTTGCTATTTACCGTTCAAATTCCCATTCACATTTTTTGGAGCATCTCGAGTGTGCAATTTTTTCTAATTTTCAGATTATAAATTCACTTAATTTAACAAATTTATCAAAAGCATTACTAATTCAGTCAGTTATAATTTCTTGAATTTTTAGAGTTGTCTTTTGTTGACGAGAAAAAGTGTGTGAACTGGTGGAGGGCGGGGGGAGAGCGTGAAAATCAATGAAAGGAAAAAAAGTCAAAGAGAGGAATGAGACTATTTATCTATGAGTTTTTAGTTGTTTTTTTTTTTTCAAAATCAGTATGAGATTTTGTTTTTTAAAACGTCACTCTTAACAATTTTTCCTAGAACAAAAGTGCGCGGTTTATTTGTTCGCCGAAAATTAAAAAAGAGAGTATCGCGTCACCAATCAAGTAATTCGGCACAACGTATATCGATCAACCATTGATCGCGATCTTTTTGGAGATTGGCGTTAGCTTATATATTTTTCTGGGTTGTGTGTATTCTTTCAAAGTGGGAGTAAGCGTTAATCCTTAATTCTTTTCTCTAATTTTTTGTTGATATTGGAGTTGAAATGCTCACACTAGCTTGTGGCACACAGTATGCCCGCAATAGGCCATTAAACCTATCGAAGGCAGTGCACGGGGTGGGGTGGGGTTTAGTTTTTTCTTTGTAGATTCTGAGTTTTCTCTGCCTTTTACCTGAAAAACATTTATAATTTTCTAATAACAGATACATGTATGTTCTAAATTTTTTTATCATTTATGTCATTTTTTATAAAATAATAGAGATGGGATTATATTAATGTAGAATTTGTATTACGCGGTATAAGGTTTTCGGACATTGCTTCCCAAGTTGAGCATTATAAATAATAGTGAACTATCAATATTTTCACTTGTAATCGTATAGTTTACTATTTTTTAAATGTGATTGTTTATAGTAGACATACATTATATCAAACGATTTTTTTATTTTTATTTTTCTATCTAAAAATTTTCGGTAAATAACAATCTTATACTTTCTTGCTCTATATTTTGGCTAGTTTACACAAAAAAGAGAAATTAAAAAAGTTTAAAATTTATAAAGAGCTTTTATAGCTACACTTTTTATCATCCATTTTTGGAAAAATTAACCATTACGCTACCGAAAGTCAGGGAAAAGTTTTTTCTATTATTGATAGTGGACATATTTTTTTATAGATTTTTTTTTTACGTAGATCGGTCATTTTTGTTATACTTTCCTCAAAGAAGATTAGTTTTTTTACGTTCAGATGGATTTTATTTTTATTCCAATTTGTTTTCAAAAACTAAATAGGTGTTGATTTATAGATAAAAAGTTCAACTCTGTGTTTCGCACATTATTTAACCTGCTTTTTGCAGTTTTGTTTAAATTCTGCAATAAAATCATAAAAAATATTTACCTGCACCAACGTTGGATAGACTGACAGCGCTCATTTTCTTTTGACTTCTCCCCTCCAAAAAGAACTTGCATCATTTATTTTTGGAGCCAGTTGTTTTCTGTTTTATTATTTTTCTTTGTTTTTATTCTTTGAGAAATATTTTTGTATATTTGAAAAAATTTCCCTTATTTATATTTGTACATTTTTTTACTTATATAAAAATTATCTTGTGCAGTTTATTTTACCTTTATATAAAAGTCAGCAGCTATATTGATGAAAAATAAAAGTAAAATATAATAAAATATAGTTATTTCCTTTACTTTTGGGGACCTAATTAAAGGTAGGTTTTTGTACGACAGTAATTCTATGCCAAAAATCATGACACAGACTATTTATATAAGAAAACATACATAAAAACTATTTAATATAATATATAGTATTATATATTTTTGATAATAGTGCAGTTTTTCTCTATGGTGAAAGACGGAACCCTAGGCACCAACTCATGTGCATAATTATCTATAATTATTGGAAAAAATACATCTATTATAGTTTTCCTTTTCAAATGTTTTAAAATTAATTGCTCTCCATGAAGATTTTTGAGGGGGGTTGGCTGTTAGAAAAAGTCAGAAAGCTCCGGGACAATATGTTTATTTGGCCGAAGAACGTTCTTGTTTTTAAAGGTTTTATTTCTGAGAAAAAAAAATTTAATATAAATTATCGCCGAGATGGTTTTGCCGTGCATTATGTCAGATTTTCCAGACTATTGTCTATTGTTTTAGGATAGCACTTAGCTATTTTTTATCAGGTGGCGGTATGGCTTTAGGGATGGAACAGAACTGTTTTCTATAAGATAGCCAGTGCACGAGTTACCATAGTACATTTCGGCAACCCCGTAATGTTTAGCAGATTCTGCGATGGCTTGCTTGGGTCCCAAAAAAGTTTCGATTTGCATTAAACGCAGCAATCTTAATTACTGTCAGTAAGACTAAATCACCAAATTTAAGCACATTATACCAACTTTGTAGTAACAGCAA
>JASAMX010023775.1:0-10334 GCA_030248175.1 Microlaimidae sp. YZB2_3 | reverse complement strand
CCTTAAAATGTCCTTAAAACGTGTAAAAAACATGAAAACAAGCTTATAAATGCTTTAAAACTGTGTAAAATTAAAATAAGACCTTATTGCAACTTATAAATTTTATTTTTTAAGTTTTTAACAATAATGTGTGTTTATATATTCTTGATATAATTAAATTAGAAATACATAGTTTTTTTTTATAATTATGTAATAATAGAATAGTAATTATATTGTCTTGATTATAAAGTGAAGTATCACAAACTTTTAAACTTTTTAATCCATAATCTTATATTTAATTAAAGATTATATACATACATGGGCGTAGCCAGGGGATCTCGAGACCCCCCTTTTGGGTTGGCAAAGGGAAAAATTTGGAGTTCGACCCCCTTTTTGGGTTGGAAAGGGATAAAACTTGGGGGTTTTGGAACAGTGGCGTCCCCAGAATTTCATTTGGGGAGTAAATACTAACCCTGTAGGGGTGTCTGGGGGGCGGGAGCATACATGGGCACAGGGGAGGGTTGGGGGAGGGGTTAACCCCCCAAATTTTGAGAAGGGGGGTTTAACCCCCCCACTCAGAAGTGGGGGGGAGAACAGGTTAACCCCCAAATTTTGGAAAAATGAAGAAAAAAAATGTCTTTAAAATTACTTCTAACTGCCTCCAAACATAAGTTTTGAGGTCAAAATGAAAGTTTTAAACAATTAAAAGCTCAAAAATGCAATAAAAAGAGCTTTTTGACCTAAAATTAGCGTTTTTTACCTATTTTTCCTTCAAAATCGAAAAACGATATGGGTAAATTGCACCCCAGAAAAAAAATTGATATGGGTATTTTGCGTTTCTCGGATTTTAACCCCCCTAATTTGGGGTTTAACCCCCCACTCCGGACCAACTTGCCCATGTTGATGTATGGGCGGGAGCTCCCCTGTCAGGGGGGTCTGGGGGAAAAATTTTTAATTTAAGGCGCTAAAATACACCAGAAATTTTAATTCCAGATGATGTTTATTACAAAATTTAAGGTTTTTTATCCTTTTACATTTAAAACAGGTGTTTAAAACGTTAATAAAAGGTTAATAATGTTTTATTAATGTTTGTTGAATAATAGGAGAAAAAATGAAATATATGACATTTTAATCCTTTTATAAAGCTTAAAAATTTTTCTCCAGAAAGCGAATTTGGGGGGTGTCCCGGGGTACCCCAAATTTAAGGGGGGGGGTGTCAGCAAAATCCAAAATTTTGGGGGTATAACCCAACCAACCCCCCTCTGCCCACCTATGCCCTCAACACCCCGGCCCAACTATGATTCTTCCCGTTCCCGTAGTAGTTAGTGAACCCCTAGCGTATGTACTCAACCAGAAACATTAATGCATTTGATCCTAGAAAATTATTTGCAATGCGATTGCAATCTTAGAATTTTTATGCACATTATTATACCATAAAAATATAAGGCACCCTAACCTCGTTTTAAAAAAAATTGAAATGCTATTTTGAAAATTGCTGTGAATCCAATTTTTCTAAGCTCTTACTCTCGTAAAAAAATAGTTGCAATTAAGATTGCATCACAATTGCACGAGATTATTGATTAATTATTGATTGTTAGGTTACAATTCGGAATATTTGACTGTTTTTTAAGTTTTTATTTGAATTCAGTTTACATCTCTTTAATTTTAAAACTTCCAATTTGTTTTTACATTTTAGATTCTTTAAAGACGTTTGTTGATTAAAAAAACAGCAATCAAAACAGTAGATTCTTCAGGAAAGATGATGTCAGGTCAGTCCTCTCCTGACGGTGGGGACAACGATGGCGGGAAACCAGTGTTGATAGGGCGAATTGAGGGTTTCAACGATAAAGTTGTGGCAGCCATAATACTAACGAGGGAGGACGGTGTAATCAGCATATCCGAGGATAGGTAATATTAATTTTTTCCTTTATTTTTTTAGTGTAATGTTTTCATTATTTATTAAAGCGGACTTTTTAAAGCGTGCCGGGTTTTTTTCCAGAAGGAAAACCGTTAATTAATATAATTTTAGAGGGTTTAAATTATGAATATAAAATCTCCTTGTTGGAACTTTTTGTTTGAATAGTAGCAGACCTGTGCACGGTTTGAAAATGCTCCCCCCGCTTTATTGGAGGATTTGCCCCCCCCGTTTTATTGCCCTCCCGCGAAAAAATGAAAAAGCACCCAAAAATTATCACGCCATTTTTTACCTATTATGACGCCATCATTGCGAAATTTTCGCAGTTTTTAGCCTATTTCAATGCAATTTAAGCTATTTTAGACCTATTTTTACCTTATTTTCGTTTTTTTTGTCCCTTTTTTTCCTTTTCGTTTCCTTTTTTTCTTTTTTTCTCCTTTTGTTTTCTTTTTTTTCTTTTCCCCTCTCTTGCCCCCCGTTTAAAAAAAATTGCCCCCCGTTTTGGAATTGCCCCCCATTATAACCCCGGAGGGCAGTGCACAGGTCTGAATAATAGTTTTCTTAAAGTTTTATTACATCTGTTTTTTATGTCTGGGTTAAACCCAATTTTTTTGTGGAGGTAGAGGAAGAGGATGAGAGGTAAAAAATTAATAAAGGTACTTATCCTAAGTTTTAGTGGGTTTCGTTCGGGGCAGTTTGTATGGTACACCACTAGCTCTATCTATTATATATAAGCATATTGGCCCAGGATGTCTGCAACCCTTTTCACCTTGTGAATACAACAACAACGACTTTGACCCTCCAAGAATATTTTTGCTTTAATTTCATTGTTAATCCTCTAGCGTACTTACCAAGGCAATGAAATAGTAGTGTTAAAGAAAAGTGAGCTTATTCCGTTATTCTTAAGGATTATTATCTTAATATTTAAACATATTGAATTTAGTAGCTTTTTTGTTTTAGAAGCGTGCGATTTTGGTTGAAGCGTGAAAGTGGACAGTACTGGCCCAGCATCTGCCACTACTTGCCAGGTATATATACCGGGATTTAAAAAAAACGTTAGAAAAGCAAAATACAAAACCATTTCCTTCAATCAAAATACCAAATTTATTATTTTTAATACTCGTAGAAGTGACATGCATTCCCAAACATAATTGGACGGGCAGTCGAAAGCCAGTTATGAATGAGAGAGGTAAATGGTAACCAGGAAGTGCTAACCTGGTAAGTGCCCGGGGGTCTGGAGCCAAAAACGAACCCCCTTGGCTTTTTAGGGGGGAGGAATCGACTCCGGTGCGAGATTGAAAATTTATGGGGAGGGGGTCAAGGAGATCCGATTTTGCAACAAAGTTTTTTTTTAATCAATAATTTAAGTGTTTTTAGGTCTAATATTAAATTTTATATACTAAAACAGCATATTTAAGCCTAAAAACAGCATTTAAACACTGTTTTTAACTAAAAAACCGTGTTTTTGACAGTAAATAAAAAATATACTTGTAAATTGGTCAGGAGGGTGGTCAGCCTCGCAAGGAGACGTCAGGCCGGCCCACTCTCGAGCTTAGGGAGGGGGCTTTAGATTTTTTGCAGAGAGGGAAGGTCCGAAAATTTGGCTTTAGGGGGGTGGGGGGTGGTGAACTTTTCTGTCCCCCCAAAAAGCATCTATGGGAGGGTTGCACTCATACATGGGCACGGGGGGGGGTTGCGGTGCGGGGGATTAACCCCCCCAAATTCTGAGAAGAGGGGTTTAACCCCCCCACTCAGAAGTGGGGGGGGGAGAAAAAGTTAACCCCTCCCCAATTTTGGAAAAATGAAGAAAAAAATGTCTTTAAAATGTCTTTAAAAAACTGCCTTCAAACTTAAGTTTTGAGGTCAAAATGAATGTTTTAAGCAATAAAAAACTCAAAAATGCAATAAAAAGGGCTTTTTGATCTAAAATTAGCATTTTTTACCTATTTTTCCTTCAAAATCGAAAAACGATATGGGTAAAATGCACTCCAGAAAAAAACGATATGGGTATTTTGCGTTTCTCGGATTTTAACCCCCCCTAATCTGGGGTTTAACCCCCCCCACTCCGGACCAACTTGCCCATGTATGGTTGCACTCTATACAAATTTTTCAAAAGGGGTTCGGTCGGCTCAGTGGCGTGCCCAGGATTTCATTTTGGGGGGGGGGCGGTTTGAAGTGAGGTAAATACTAACCCTGAAGGGGGGTCTGGGGGGCGGCAGCTCCCCAGATATGGTGGGTCTGTGGGGCGGGAGCCCCCAGCAGGGTCAAGGGGCAGAGCCCCTTGTCATGGGAGTCCAGGGGGCAAAATGCCCCCAGAGGGAGAAAATTTTTAATTTAAGGCGCTTAAATACACTAGAAATTTTAATTCCAGATGATTCTTATTACAAATTTAAGGTTTCTTTTTACCTATACATTTAAAACATGTGTTTAAAACATTAATAAAAGAATAATAGTGTTTATAGTAGTTTTATTTAACATGTATGCCTTAAACTGCTGAACGGGATAATTAATTTGAAAGCAAAAAACTAAGATAAATTGTCAATTTAAACTACCCGCGTAGCGGGGAAATTTTTGTTTTTTTTTACTCTTAGTATGCTTTTGGAAGGCATCAGGAAGGTTTCTGTATTAATATTAAAGAAAAAAATTTTCTCTCCCGAAATTTAAAAAACGTAAGGGTCCTCTCTTACAAAAAAATCCGGCTTCGCCGGATTTCAGAGGGGAGGGGCGACTGCCCCCGCCCGCCCCGCCCCGCCCCTAAGCACGCCACTGGGTCCGTTGTTAAAGGTGATTGTAAAAATGTGAAAACGGTTAAATTTTTGCATTTCGAACTAAACTTCTATTGTGACTCGTGCACATACTAAATGTACATAAACTTTAAAGTTAAACTAAAAATTGTTAATTTTGATAGTATACCAGAATATTCTTAAAAAATCATGTACCTTCGCAAGAAATTACAAAAAATGTAGTCTAAGACTGAATTTTCAAAACAGAAGTTCTTAAAAAAATATAAAAAAACCCAAGCTTTAAACACAGCGAAGCGCCCCACAGAAACCTACGGCGAATCAAGGGGGGTATCCGCTCTATTTACAATGAACCCACTGCATAGCTGGGCAACTTCCCGGATTTTTGGGTTGGGGGCATAGGTGGGCAGGCTCTCGGATTTTGGGGGGGGTCAAATTTTAGGGGGGGTGTCCAGTAAGACCCAAATTTTGAGGGGGGGGTGTACCCAATATTTCCGCGCTGCCTTAAAATGAGCTTAAAACGCGTAAAAAAAACGTAAAACAAGCTTATAAATGCTTTAAAACTGTGTAAAATTAAAATAAGATCTTATTGCAACTTATAAAATTTTATTTTTTTTAATTCTTTTAATAAAAATGTGCAGTGGAGCAGTCAGGATTTCATTTCGGGGGAGTCAGTCTGGGGGAGGGAAGAAAAAGTGTTGTCAAAGCGGCGCGAAGCGCTGCCGCCTGCGCCGCGTAGCAGCGCCAGGCGACGCAAAGCGTCGGCCGGGGGGTCTGGGGGGTGTCCCCCCAGCCGCCGGAGGCGAAAATTTTTTAAAATATATACTAAAAACGGCTTAAAAATCGTCTCCTGGTGATCGCGTGAACATACCTTTTACTTTTGTTTTTTTACCTAATTTCTGCATAATTTTCTGTGATCTTAAAAATTCAGTCAGGGGGGTTCGGGGGAAACAATGCCCCCCGGAGGAGAAAATTTATAATTTGAGGCGCTAAAATACACTAGAAATTTTAATTCCAAATGATAGTAATTACAAAATTTAAGGTTTTTTATAGCTATACTATACATTTATAACAAACGTTAAAAAAAGGATAATAGTGTTTTATAGTAGTTTTATTAAACATGTATGCCTTAACTACTGAATGGGATAATCGATTTGAAATTGAAAAACTAAGATAAATTGCCAATTTAAACTGCCCGTGTAGCAGGGAAATTTAAAATGCCGCGTAGCGGGGGAATTTAAAGGTAATAAAAGGTAATAAACGGGAAAAAAAGGTAATAAACACTCTGCGCGAAGCGCGGAAAAATTTTTTAGTCCTTTTATAACACTTAAAAATTTTTCTTTGGGAGGCGAATTTGGGGGGGGGGTGTCCCCAACTACCCCAAATTTAAGGGGTGGGGGTGTCAGCAAAATCCGAAATTTTGGGGGGTATCACCCCCCCCCCCCCCTGCCCACCTATGGTTCAAGTATACCCGACACCTGAAATTTCGGGAGGGGTGTGTTCCAAAAATTTTTTTGGGGGTATAGGCACCTCAAAAACCCTAATTTTAGCGTTTTTAGTACTGGGTGGGGCTCCCTGAATCTTGGGTGGGTGGGTGTGGTACCTCCAAATTTTAGGAGCGTAGGGTGTTGCGTGTCAGCTATAATTGGGATTTTTTTTTTTGGGGATATAACCCCACACCCCCTGCCCACCTATGCCTCCCTGGCAACATCATTCTTAAGGATACAAGTGACATAAGTACATTAAAATGTGTTTATTTTGTTTAAAGGTGCGGTGCGGAATCAAACTTTTTGTTTTCAATTTTAATGATCTTTTGTAAAAACCTTACCCATGCCCCAATAGCCCACAAAAATTTTTTCATCAAAATGTCTTCAGTCTTCACTGGTTCAGGAGAAAAACCCTTCAGAAATGGCTTTTTGTCGACAATTCTGCACTTGAAAAATTGATCAATGGGTATAAATATTTGATTTAAAAATAAGCACTCAAAGAAGGCAGCTACTTTCTACTTTAATATGATATTTTAATCAGACCTGTGCATGTGCACTGCCCCTCCCCCGGGGGTTTTATTGGGGCCGGCAATTCCAAAACCGGGGGGGGGCACGGTGGGGCAACTTTTTTGAAACAGGGGGGGGGGGCAAGCAGGGGAGAAAGAAAAAAAAAGGAAAAAAAAGAAGGAAAAAAGGGACAAACAAAGCGAAAATAAGGAAAAATAGGTCTAAAATGGCTTAAAATACATTGAAATAAGCTAAAAACTGCAAAAAATTCGCGATGATGGCGTCATCATAGGTTGTTGTTGTTGAATAACCTGAAACTTATCTTCCCTATGCAGATTATGCAAAGGGCAGGCGCTAAGACAAGCCAGGAGGGGCGAAAATGTTTCACCCCTATGGTTAAGACTCTTCGTCCAACATTAATAACGATGTTGGCAACCTTTACCGCTAGAGTGTTCACTACATGCAGTGTTCATCCATTCCGAGGTCTTTGTCTAAAGGATTTTTTATCATCATATTTTTTATCATCATAGGCCAAAAATGGCGTCATATTTTTAGGGTACTTTTTTATTTTTTGGCGGAGGGGGGGGGCAAATCCTCCAATAAAGCGAGAGGGATGCATTTCCAGATCGTGCACAGGTCTGCTTTAATTGTTAAGATTGGTGCAACATTTGTCGAGATATTGCGTTTCTTTCCTCGTTTTGTTTGCTAAAAACCAAACGTTGGCAGTGAATTAATTAAGTTTGCCCAATATTTTTGTCGTCACTTTATATTTTTAGCAACAAAATCGGGAGCTTTTTTGTACAGAAAACGCAATATCTCAAAAAATACTGCACTATCTTAACAATCAATGTATCAAAGTAAAGTACAAAATAGCCGCTTTCTTTGAGTGCATATTTGTAACTAAAATTTTTATACCCATTGAGCAATCTTTCAAGTAAAAAATTGTCAAAAAAAACGTGTTTCATATCTCCTGAACCAGTGTAAATATTTTGATGAAAAAAATTTTGTGGGCTATTAGGGCCGTGGTAACGTTTTTACAAAAAATTATCAAAATCGAAAACAAAAAGTTTGACTCCCCACCTCAACTTTAAAATCAGAAATGCAAGGCATCTCTAAAGCTGCAGTATAACAAATGTTTTGTGGCTTTGGGCTGGTGTCGTTGCTTCCGTTAGGGTCTTGTTTCTTCCGTTTCCGATCTGTGCGGGCGTCCGCGCCGGGGGGGAGGTGCAGGGCGGTGCTCCTGCGCCGCGGGCGTGCGGGCAGAATGGGGTGGGGTTGTCGTCGCTAAAAATTTCTTTTTTTGACCAAAAAGAGCTGTGTTGTCTCTCTGGGGGATATGTTTTGTGCTTTTTTTTTGTTTGTTTTTTTTTTTGGTGTTGTGTGTGTTTTTTTTTTTTTTATTTTTTATATTTTTTCTCTTTTTTTGTGTTTTTTTTTTTTTTGTTTTGTGTATTTTGTGTTTTTTTTTATTTTACTTTCCCGAAATTGTTTTTGGTCTATATCTTAAGTATTTTTTTTTTTTTTCCTTTTTATTAAGTTTTTTTAAAAAATAAATTGTTTTTATCATTAAATTTTTTAATCATAATATTTAAAATTGTTGTTTAATATATTTAAAATTATATTATTTAAAATAATAATATTTAAAATTATTGTTTAACTAGTCTATTTTACTCATTTTGGTTGTATTTTTATTTTTGAAAAATTATAGTTAAAGACTCAGCAAGATCATTTGCTAAAGGTTTTAAAAATAAGGCTAGTATACGATCAGGGGATCGTGACAGTTGGTTTTGTAACTTTTTTAGAAATTTTCATATATTTTTTAATTTTCTATAGCTCAATTACTACTAATATTTTGGTTTTTAAGTGCTATAAAAAATAAAATCCAAAATTTAAGCTTTGTCATGTTGGTCATCACCCTCTCAAGAGGAACCAACTAAGTCCACAGTATGTTTTTTTATTATGAAAACAATGACAGAGTTGTTTGATATACTTAACATAAAAATTTTAAAATAAAAAAACATTAACAAATCAAAAATAATAAACACAAAATAGTAATTAACTTAAAATAATAAACCCAACTTAATAATTTTAATAATTAAAAAACCCCAAAAATGTTAAATTTAACTTGTATTATAATATGATCCAAAAGTTGCCAAACAATTCTACACTCAGTGGTGTGCCATTGAGCCACCAGGACTGTGCTGACCTTCGGGCAGCGCCTAACGGGCCTACGGGTTCCACTACCACCTAAACCTGGTTGCTGGATCTTTTCTTTTATAGAAATGTGTCCAGCGTGGCATGGCTAGAGTATTTGTTGTTGTACGTCGGCCACACATGGCAGTTTTCCATCTAGCAAACCAGTGGACAAATACAGCTTTATTGTATGTGGAGTTTGTAGCACTGGCCTTGCAGGAACACCTATACTGACCATGTACGACGTTAAATAGTAAGATCAATATTAGGCGGGACTTAAAAAATCCTTTAGACAAAGACCTCGGAATGGGTGAACACTGCATGTAGTGAACACTCTAGCGGTAAAGGTTGCCAACATCGTTATTAATGTTGGACGAAGAGTCTTAACCATAGGGGTGAAACATTTTCGCCCCTCCTGGCTTGTCTTAGCGCCTGCCCTTTGCATAATCTGCATAGGGAAAATAAGTTTCAGATTATTCAACAACAACAACACTCAGTGGTATAATTGCAGGTGTGTCTGGTAATTACAACGGATTATGGGGTCATAAATGCTCTTTATTACCTGTCATACTATTAATTTTCATAATACCCTGTTGACAGGGACGTAGCCAGGGGGGGGCGGCCCCCCCCCCCCCCGAAACGGTCGGACAGGAGGAAAAATAAGGATAGTGGTTGGGCGGGGGGGGGGGCGGCCCCCCCCCCCCCCCCCCCGAAATGGTCGCCAGATAGTAAAATTTGGGGGTTTTCATATGCTAAAAATTCAAAATTTTCTAGCGCCTCGCTAATCGCTCGGCGCCAAACTTTAAAATAATTTTAGTACCCCAATGGACCCCCAAAAACCAAAAATTTGTTCCGCTTCGCTTCGCTCAGCGGTCACTTTCTATAGTATACATACATATATCTCGCTATTTATCTTGCCTAATGCTAATGTTATTTCAAAATTAGTACAATATTTTTTAAAAGTAATAAGTACTACACAGAAAACAAAACAAGCAATCATATTGGTTGATTTATGTACCTCTCCCCTCCTAAATTTTCCTGCCGCCTATAGCATTGGCTCGGATTTTTTTCATATAGGTAGGTACCCTAAAAAACATGGAGCCGAAATGCTGCTCATGTGCTTTGGTTTACAATGTGGGTTTAGCCAAGGGGTCTGAAACTAACGTCTCTAAATTCCTTTTTTGTAAAATCCAGGCTCTGTCAATGTGTGCTTATGTAATTTTTAACTAAGAAAACATGTTTTTACCGCTAAAAACATTAGATAATAGGTTATTAGGCCAAAAACAGTGTATTATACAGCTTTATCTACGTTTATCCCTGCTTTTTTAACGTTTTCAAAAATTAAGGGGGGGCACCCGCCCCCCCCAAAAATTTGGGGGGGGGGGGGAGCCCCCCCGAAATTTTTTTTTGTACTAAAATCCGCCCCCCCAAAATGAAACTCTGGCTACGTCCCTGCCTGTTGAATTATGTTGAATGTACTATATTTTATACAATTTTACAGCTATCCCCTCT
>JASAMX010023772.1:0-15254 GCA_030248175.1 Microlaimidae sp. YZB2_3 | reverse complement strand
TGTTGTATGTTCATCTACTTCGTTCAGTTCATGCTGCTGCTGGCAAAGTGTTGGGTATACAGTTATATAATCTGGCAGGCAACATATCAAGTGAGCTTTCTACGCGAAAACATAACAAATTTTTACGCCAAGTTAAAAATTTCAATAAAGATAGGATGTTTATGGGTGTATTTTAAAAATTTTAAAAAATGGCCCTTCTAGACCCCCAAATTTTTATCCTTGGCGACCCAAATGGGGGGTCTAGAAACCCTAGATCCCCCCTGGCTACGCCATGCTTCTCCCCCAGGAGTTCTGCGATTTTTGTGCTAATGTTGTGAATAATTAAGGCGCACTGTCGAAGATAATTTTCTTAACAATTGTTTGTAAACTAAATTATTTTAAATTAAAAAAAACGGCAAAAACAGCCCAAAAATGTGCATACCATAACTTACATTTTAAGTTAAAACTGGCTTTAACTCGCTCATTCAAAGAGTGGAGCACCTAAGTTCTCCCCATTCTCAGTAGTAGGAGCTCCATGGCTTGATATTGGAAGGTAGAACATCACTATATGGGTAAACATATTCGCACTACAACCTTCTGTGAAAGCTGTTTATGCCGTAGACCTATCCTAGCCTTTTACCCGTAAGACAGGAGTTCGAACTTACCTCCGGTATGTTTGAATTAAGTGAAGGCAAGAATATCCTTTTTAAAGGCAGGTATGAAGTAGAATGAAGGCAGGTAAGAGGCAAGGCGTAGACAACTTATAAAACTCAGGCCCATATTTCGTTGAAAAATCTCAAACTTTAAGATCAGTGAAAAATCGCATTTTTCGCTACCTAGGAGTGTTACTTTTAATATAGGGCTTTTATAATTTTTCTTTAAAAGTTTGAAAATGGTAAAAATAACGATAAAAATTTAGAAAAAAAGTCTTTTAAATTACACATAATTCGTTTTTGTCTTTTATATTTGATTTTCTATAATATAAAAAGGTTACCTTTGTTAAAATATGTATCCAGCTTTCGGTTAAAGTTCTTGAAAACATAAAAAAAGTATTTTATAGTATAATATAATATCAGACCTATTCACTGCCCCCCGGGGTTTTATTGGTGGGGGGGGCAATTTCAAAACGGAGAGGGCACGGGGGGCAACTTTTTTGAGACGGGGGGGGCAATAAAACGGGGGGGCAAGCAGGGGAGAAAGAAAAAAAAAAGAAAAAAGGAGGAAAAAAGAAAAAAAGAAGGAAAAAGGAAAAAAAGGTATAAAAAAGCGAAAAAAAAAGGTAAAAATAGGTCTAAAATGGCTTAAAATGCATTGAAATAGGCTAAAAACTGCAAAAATTTCGCAACGATAGCGTCATAATAGGTAAAAAAGGCGTCATAATTTTTGGGTACTTTTTCATTTTTCCGCGGGGAGGGGGGAATAAAACGGGTATATAAAAATGATATAAAAATAAATAAAAAATACAAAAAATGAACAATAAGCCTAATTATTGTGGCTGGGTATTCAGTTCAATTTATAAATACTAAAAAATATAAGCATTAAAAAATTTACTTTATAAAAGCTAATAATATTTTGTTAGGAAAAATCGAAAAAGACTGAGATGAAACTATATGCTTTGTGGCTATGTATTTCACAGTTTAGCAGTACGATTGCAAAAAAATACTTGTCTACGTTTTTTTGTATATATATATAACTGACTTGCAAATGTCTTTTAATTTACTAATAATTCTTTTTCAATGAAACTCAAAGAAGATAAAATTTCTTAAATTCATATCAAAAAATTTTTTATCTTCCTAATTAGTAAAGTCACCATGAATACACAGAACTCTAAGCAAGTTTTTTTCGTGTAGACAATAACATAATGAAAAAAGTTTATTTCGATTTTCATAAGTGGTATTGAAAAAACCTGTTGCACTTTGTTTTTTTATTTGTTAGCATTCAATGGTGTTTTTATAAAACATTTACTTTTCAAACATGTGATTATCATGATTAACTTTATTGTTAAATTGACAATATTTTCTACTTCTGCTGCAACTAGAAGTAGATGGGGTCTTTATATTCTTCATGCGGTTACTTATTTTTTTATTTTTTTAAATGATTTATTTTGTTTATGATTTGTATTATCTTGTTTTTTATTTATTTTGTTTATTACTTTTTAGGGAACGGTGAATCAAAAGCATGCTAACAAGGTGCTTGCTATGTCTGTTGGTCTGACATTAAAATCTTTACTAAACCTAAAGGTCTTTACTAAACCTAAAGCCAGGAAGCGAAAAATTAAAAAAAAACAATTTTTGTGAATAAACTTCGCTGTTAAATCTTACTATTAAGATAGAATACCACAGTTAGATTAAATCTTACTATTAAGGTAGAACACCACAGTTAGATCTTTTCTAATTAATTTTTACTAACGTAATTTGACCTGCTCATTCAATTTTTGACATTCATTTTTCTTAAAAAATTGTTATCGTCCACAATCATTAAATGACACCAATAAAATACATGTCAAAAATACATTATATTATAATAAAATTCATTACCAAAAATATTTTATTTTTTTCATTTTTCATTTAGCGTATCTTAAATAAAGAACACTTTTTTTAATTAAAAAGTTAAAAATTAAAAAAAAATAATTTTTTTTCGACGTTAAAAATATTGCCTGTGGGAGACTCGAACCTACGGGTCCGAGAATCCGAGTGCGACACTCTAACCACTCGGCTATTGACCCATCTTAGATCTCTTTCTCGTAAAAAATATTTTTAAACAAACATTTTAAAATGTAGTTTCTCGGCGTCAAATAAAAAAAATATAAATGAAAATTAAAAAATTTGATTCGCTCAGATTTTAATGAAAGTTTGGAAATAGTTGACACAAGTCTAATCAATACTTTAAATTGTATTTGATTAAAAAACTAATTCAGGATTTTTTTAATTTGATTTTTTTTAACAACAATGACTTTTTTTTAATTTTCTAAAAATTTTGAATTACGTTTTATTTCAAACCACAACTAAAAGTTGCCCCCTATTTTTCGTTAACTTTTTATAAAATTGCAGGAAAAACTGAGCAAATCAAATTTTTTAAATGGCCAAAAACTGTTTTTTGAGCTTTAAATTCATCAAACTATATCTCGACATAGAACATTCGGTAAACGATGAAACTACATACATACCGTTGGATACATCATAATCTGAGCTTTCGATCGCACTATTCTTTTGTCAGACAAAAATTACTATCTAAGTTGATATCTGACTTTTAGTAAACATCATCATAACTGTGGTGTTCTACCTTAAATGATTATAAACTTTATTTTTTTCTCTCAAACACTGTCAGCAAATTAAAATCTATACAAAAATGATGTGGACTGACGACAAATCTTGATATTTAAAACGTGATATATCAATACGGGCTTAACCGAGTTTTACGATACTCGTATTTACTCGTGTAGCTTAGACATTTAGCTATCAAGTGAAACTTTAAAAATTATTAAAGATGCCACGAACACAACTAATACAGAAAAAAGCCTGGCTTTTAAAAAAATCAAAAAATAATTTTATTTGTAAAAGATAAGAAATTTTTATGCATTTGTGTGCGTGCATGCGTGCGTGGGTGTTTGTGTGTGTGTGTGCGAGCGTGCGTTTGTGCGTGCGTGCGTGCGCAATACATGTCAAAAATACATTATGTTATAATAAAATTCATTACCAAAAAAATTTTTTTTTTTCATTTTTCATTTAGCGTATCTTGAATAAAGAACATTTTTTTTAATTAAAAAGTTAAAAATTAAAAAAAAATTATTTTCGACGTTAAAAATATTGCCTGCGGGAGACTCGAACCTACGGGGTGTGTGTTTGTGTGTCTGTTTTAGTTTGTATTTATGCGGGTTTGTCTGAGTGTATTTGTGTTCTTGTGTTTGTTACTTCTTGTTTATTTCGATGACTGATCTAATAAACGAAATAAGTTTAATACATTTATATTTTCTTACTATTATTTCTTACTATATATATCTTATTATTATACGTCCTAATTCGGGGCATATGGCTTAATTAAGAACGCACTCTTGTTAGAAGTGTCTAAATCTAGACACCAAATCCTATGAGCATTATGTAGTGTTTCTTATACTTTCATTGGTTTTATTTCATATTTATTTTTTTACAATATTTAGTGTTGGTCTCCTAATTTTCAAATAAAAATGACCAAAACTCCGTCATTGCTTCAAGAATTTTGTGGTGAAATTACCATTCATGGAATAAAAAACGCTTATTTTCATAAATCCAAAGGTGACGTATTAACTCCCTGTATCAACCCTGGAATGGTAAATTTTAAGAAGAGGAACTCAAAAAAAAAAAACAAAACATAAACCCGACAATAATATTATTACTGTCATCAGTTTTTGCTTGTTTGGCTTTTAGTGTTAAACTAAATTTTACCGAAGACTTTATCGAAGAAACGTCAAGAAATTGTTTTGAACTCCAATCCAAAAATGTTTGTCCAAAAATTTTGTCGTTATTTTAACATAAACAAAATGTTTCAAATAACTTGTAAAATGATAATAAAAGTGTCGAAGTAGTTTATAAAATTAAATTTAAAAATGCATTTATATTATAAATTATTGTATATGTCATAAAGAAAAACAATAAAAAAAATTATAGCGTACACACACGAGACAAGAAATATCGTATGAAGTGAAAACATAACAAATTTTTACGCCAAGTTAAAAATTTCAATAAAGATAGGATGTTTATGGGTGACTCGACCATATTTTGTTACTTGTCTAAATAATTAAAACAAAAGAGTAAACTAACCCAAGTATGAATTTTTATCAATTTTTAATGAATTAATCATAGATTCGTCAAATATTTTTACTCAAATATGTCGATTTAAAATGATATTCGGACTCAAAAATATTAAAAAGAAGGTTTTTCCAAACAAAAATTTCTTCACTCTTCTAAAAAAACCAGAAATTATTGTAATAAAAAATAAATTAATCAAGTTTTCTTCCGTAAACAAACGAATTTTACGGCTTTTTAGAAAGAAATTTTAAAAATTTTGAAACAAAATGTGGTGTTTTATAACTACAGTTCCAATCGCGTTAGAAAGCCTACTTAATAGTTTTATAGGGAAATAAAATATGGATCTACGTACGACACGACGGTCCCGCGACAGGAGGGTCCCGAGAAGGTAAGACACGACGGTCCCGAGGTGCGACACGACGATCCCGCGACACGACGGTCGACCGATAGATGATAGATTAATGATAATTAATAATTAATGATTAATGATAGAGGTACAATCGCGCCTACAATTTTCCACATTTGACTGCTATTTCAGCGCATAATACCATATATGACCGAAATGTTGGGTATACAGTTATATAATCTGGCAGGCAACATATTAAGTGAGCTTTCTACGCGAAAACATAACAAATTTTTACGCCAAGTTAAAAATTTCAATAAAGATAGGATGTTTATGGGTGACTCGACCATATTTTGGTTACTTGTCTAAATAATTAAAACAAAAGAGTAAACTAACCCAAGCATAAATTTTTATCAATTTTTAATGAATTAATCATAGATTCGTCAAATATTTTTACTCAAATATGTCGATTTAAAATGATATTCGGACTCAAAAATATTAAAAAGAAGGTTTTTCCAAACAAAAATTTCTTCACTCTTCTAAAAAAACCAGAAATTATTGTAATAAAAAATAAATTAATCAAGTTTTCTTCCGTAAACAAACGAATTTTAAAAATTTTCAAACAAAATGTGGTGTTTCATAGCTACAGTTCCGATCGCGCTAGAAAGCCTACTTAATAGTTTTATAGGCAAATAAAATCTGGATCTACAACACGACGGTCCCGCGATACGACGGTCCCGAGAAGATAAGACACAACGATCCCGAGGTGCGGAACGACGGTCCCCAGTACATAATGCGTCTTCTATAGCTGGAAACAATGTTAGGTTTTAAATAAGATTTTTTAAATTTTTAAATAGGTTTTAAAATGCGCGTTTTTGTACTTACTATTATGCCACCAAGTTGAAGTTTTAACATACAACTTCTGAGTTTTGTTTTAAAAACAAACATGTAATATAAATATACTTTTTTAACAACATTTTATTTGGCACTAAAAAAATACATTCTGCATCAGGCCCTGTGCCAGGGGGGCCAGGGGGGCCAAGCCCCCCATTTCTGGGTTGGTAGAGTTAAAAAAATTAGGAGGGGGGAGGTGGGTCCAGGGGTGGGAGGGGGGGTAAAAAGGAAGGTAACTTCATCATGACCCCTGTTTCTTCCTACATATTTTCTTGGGTTATGCTAAGAATGGATTCTGCCTGATTACCTGCCTTGAATTTAGTGTGAATAGGTATTTTTAAGCTTTAATTTCGCTCATTTTTAATTCTAAATCAAAAAATTTCGCCTCAGGCGGCTGGGGACGCCCCCTTAGACCCCCGGCGGACGCTTCGCGTCCGCCTTGTTCCGCTGCGTGACGCAAAATGCGGCGCTTCACGCCGCATTTATCTACTGTTTTCATATTTCTAAAGTCTGGTCTCCTCCTTTCGAAAATCCTGGCACAGGCCCTGTTTTGCATAATATCATCGGAAAGAATATTTTTGAAACGTTTTTAAATTTCTAACAAAAAAAAACTTTGTTTTCCCTAAAATCAGGTTTTAAACGAAACCTTAAAATCAAGCTAAAAAACCTTAGAAAAGCATTAGAAACCTTTAAGAAAACCCAAACAGTTTTAAAAAATGCCGAATAATTTACTGCCCAAAAAGAATATTTTTTCCGAAGATATTTTGAGAAAGGTATTTCTTCCGGAGACTTATGAATATACCACGCTGCAATATTTAAAATTACGTTTTACTGGAAAAGATTGGTAAAAGATTTTCACTAAAAGATTGGTAAACTTTAAGTAAAATTATATATTATTTTACAAAATATAAGTAAATTCATAGCATATTTACGGCATATAACTTATTCTGTTAAATGTTAGCAGCAGTCTATTTTTGCCTTAAAACAAATATAAAATATAAGTTACTCGTTAAATGCAAAAAGTTTTAGCTTGTTTAAAGAGGATAAATCGAATTTCGAAATTTCAAATCGAAACAAAAATTAAAGTTTAAAAAGTACAAAAGAATGAGTAAAAATTTATTCAAAATTATTTTTATCTTAAGATCGTAAAATTTTTATAATAATTTGTCTATTTTATTTTGGTCTAATTTAATTGGTTTGCACGGTTTTTAATGCTTTTAAAATATTGTTTTTCCCAAAGTTGCAACAGTATCATTATAAATGATTCTTTAAGAGAAAGCTGTTGTATCCCCTCTCATTCCTGGGACCGTCGTTTCGTACCTTTCGCCTCCCGGGACCGTCGTGTCGCGCGACCGTCGTGTCTCGGGACTGTCGTGTCGCGCTCCCATAAAATCTAGCTGACCGCGATATTTGCAGTATTGTATCGACTATTTAACAACAAAACATTCAAAATTTTTCACTAAAGCGGATTAATAACAAAAAATAAAAACTGTATTTTAATAATTATTTATCAAATTACTTAATTCGCAATCTAAATGCAAATTTTTTAAGGGCTAAAGTTGGTTAATTTTTGTATATTTAGTGAAAAGGTGGAATTAAAAAATCTGCGTTCTTATTTGTTTTTTTAAAGAAAACGTCATTACCGCACAATTTTAATTGGTCCCCTCATGTCTGCATTCTAAATTTCAGCGTCAGCCAGATATAATTCAACCATAAACGTTTAAAAACTATATAGGGATTCAATAGTATAATGATGGTTAAATAGTAGATTAAATAGTACGGTCCCTAAATAAGTAAAACATGCAGAAAAAGAACAATGGTTGTAAATACAATTTAACAAAAACTGTATGTAATATATATTTACCATCTCGAAGTAGTTTTATTTCTATAATTAATGATAGAGGTACAATCGCGCCTAAAATTTTCCACATTTGACTGCTATTTCAGCGCATAATACCATATATGACCGAAATGTTGGGTATACAATTATATAATCTAGCAGGCCACATATCAAGTGAGCTTTCTACGCGACCAATTTAAAATTGTAAAGTTGTAAAAATTTAAACCTGTAAAAATTTCTTCATTCTTCTAAAATAAACAGAAATTATTGTAATAAGAAATAAATTAGTCAAGTTTTCCTCCGTAAACAAACGAATTTTACGACTTTTTAAACAAAATTTTGTGTTTTATAGCTACAGTTCCATTCGCGTTAGAAAGCCTACTTAATAGTTTTAAACGTTTAAAAACTCTACAAGGATTTAATAGTATAATCATAGTTAAATAGTAGATTAAATAGCACGGTCCCTAAGTAAGTAAAACATGCTGGGGAAAAGAGCAATGATCGCAAATATATTTAACAAAAAGTGTAAGTATTATATTTTTACCAACTCGTAGTATATGGGTATCATGCGCTGAAATATGGAAAATGCTCTCATCTCAAATGTGGAAAATTGTAGGCGCTATTGTACTTTTATCATAAATAAAAAAATAAAACTACGACTGAAATCTTGGGTATACATTTATATAAACTGGCAACATATCAAGTGAGCTTTCTACGCGACCGATTTAAAATTGTAAAATTGTAAAAATTTAAACCTGTAAAAATTAATCGACGGGAGTTGATACGATTCGAAGTTGGTCGAATATTTTGGCTGGGTGTTCTTTTCTCTTCAATATCTTTGACGTTGGGAAGCGTATACTACATCGCTTACAATTTCTACTATACACCCACTAGTACAAATTTGGAAGTCGTTCACTACCAGCAAATGAAAATGCCGGACGTTCTTATCTGCAGGTCTCATCCGTTAAGCAAAAAATTCTTGGAGGTATGACTTACTTAGTAATGTTTTTAAAAGCTCTGAGCCCAGTTGTTTTTTCTTTGAGATACAGAATACCACTCCCTTCTCCCCATGTGCGTAGCCAGGATTTCGGAAAGGGGGAGGGGTCCAACCCTGAACAAACTTTCCGAAAGGGGGGTCCAGGGGGTTCAAATCCTAAACGTTATAAAAGGGCTAAAAAAATTTTCCGCGCTTCGCGCGGAGTGTTTATTACCTTGTTTATGTCACATACTTAATTATTTTCCTATTATTCAATAAAAATAAGTCTATAAAACCAAGAAAAAAATTTTTACAAACAATTTTATACCTTAAAATTTTCAATTTTCAAAACCCTAACAACTGAAAAAAGAAAACATTGAATTATCCGAGAAAATGTTTTTAAAATTACTTCTCCTAACCTTTGAATTTTTAATCCCACTATATAACAATCTAAAGAGGGGGTCTATCGTGGTCGTATCAAGATTACAAAACTGAGTAACACAAATTTGGAAGTGAAGACCAATTAAAACATTAAGAATGGGGTGGATCCAGCGTGGTCCTACCAAGATTACAAAACAAACAAACACAAATTTGAAAGTGGAGACTATAAAATTAACCGAGCGCTGAGCGGAGCGAAGCGCGAGAAAAATTTTAAAAAATGGCCCTTCTACAGTAGACCCCCAAATTTTTATCCTTGGCGACTCAAAAGAGGGGTCTAAACCCAAATTTTTCCTTTTGCCGACCCAAAAGGGGGATCTAGAAACCCTAGATCCCCCCTGGCTACGCCCATGCTTCTCCCCCAGGAGTTCTGCGATTTTTGTGCTAATTTTGTGAATAAATAAGGCGTACTGTCGAAGATAATTTTTTCAACAATTGTTTGTAAACTAAATTATTTTAAATTAAAAAAAAAAACGGCAAAAACAGACCAAAAATGTGCATACCATAACATACATTTTAAGTTAAAACTGGCTTGAACTCGCTCATTCAAAGAGTGGAGCACCTAAGTTCTCCCCATTCTTAGTAGTAGGAGCTCTATGGCTTGATATTGGAAGGTAGAACTTCACTATATCGGTAAACATATTCGCACTACAATCTTCTGTGAAAGCTGTTTATGCCGAAAACTTATCCTAGCCTTTTACCCGTAAGACAGGAGCTCGAACTTACCTCCGGTATGTTTGAATTACATAAGTGAAGGCAAGAATATCCTTTTTAAAGGCAGGTATGAAGTAGAATGAAGGCAGGTAAGAGGCAAGGCGTAGACAACTTATAAAACCCAGACCCATATTTCGTTAAAAAATCTCAAACTTTAAGATCAGTGAAAAATCGCATTTTTCGCTACCTATGAGTGTTATCTTTTAATATAGGGCTTTTATAATTTTTCTTTAAAAGTTTGAAAATGGTAAAAATAACGATAAAAATTTTGAAAAAAAGTCCTTTAAATTACACATAATTTGTTTTTGTCTTTTATATTTGATCTTCTATAATATAAAGAGGTTACCTTTGTTAAATTATGTATCCAGCTTTTGGTTAAAGTTCTTGAAAACATAAAAAAAGTATTTTATAGTATAATATAATATAAAATCAGACTTATTCACTGCCCCCCGGGCATAGGTGGGCAGCCTCTCGGATTGTGTGGGGGGGTATAGGGGGGAGTCAAATTTTAGGGGGGTGTCTGGAAAGACCCAGAATTTGAGGAAGGTGTACGGTGTACCCAATATTTCCGCGCTGCCTTAAAATGGGCTTAAAACGCGTAAAAAACGTAAAACAAGCTTATAAATGCTTTAAAACTGTGTAAAATTAAAATAAGACTTTATTGCAACTTACAAATTGTATTTTTTAATTCTTTTATTAATAATGTGTTTATATATTCTTATAATTAGATTATAGTCTGGGGCGGCAGCCCCCCAGATATGGGGGGTCTGGGGGGCGAGAGCCCCCAGCGGGGTCAAGGGGCGGAGCCCCTTGTCAGGGGGGTCCGGGGGGCAGAATGCCCCTCAGGGGAGAAAATTTTTTATTTAAGGCGCTAAAATACACTTGAAATTTTAATTCCAGATGATACTTAATTACAAAATTTAAGGTTTCTTATACCTACACATTTAAAACATGTGTTTAAAACGTTAATTAAAAGATAATAGTGTTTATAGTAGTTTTATTAAACTGTATACCTTAATAACTACTTAACGGGATAATCGATTTGTAATCGAAAAACTAAGATAAATTGTCAATTAACAATTAACTCTCCGCGCGAAGCGCGGAAAATTTTTTTTAGTCGTTTTATAACACTTAAAAATTTTTCCCCGGGAGGCGAATTCGGGGGGGGGGCTGTGTCCCCGGGTACCCCAAATTTAGGGGGGGGTGTCAGCAAGATCCGAAATTTTGGGGGGGTATAACCCCCCCAACCCCCCCTGCCCACCTATGCCCCCGGGGTTTTATTATGGGGGGCAATTTCAAAACGGAGGGGGCACGGGGGGCAACTTTTTTGAGACGGGGGGCAATAAAACGGGGGGGCAAGCAAGGGAGAAAGAAAAAAAAGGAGGAAAAAAGAAAAAAAGAAGGAAAAAAAGGTATAAAAAAGCGAAAAAAAAGTAAAAATAGGTCTAAAATGGCTTAAAATACATTGAAATAGGCTAAAAACTGCAAAAATTTCGCGACGATGGCGTCATAATAGGTAAAAAGGCGTCATAATTTTTGGGTACTTTTTCATTTTTCCGCGGGGGGGGAATAAAACGGTGTGTAAATCCTCCAATAAAGCGGGAGGGGCATTTTCAGACCTTGCACAGGTCTGTAAAATACTAATTTTAAAAATGGCTCGGAAACTATTATCATAATGCCTGCAGATTTGTTTGTATGCAAATTTTATTTAGGGACGCAATATAAGCGGAGCTTTTGCTGATTATCTGCAACGCACATCATTCAATACGCAAGGGCACAAAGAACACGAATCCGACTATCAACAGCTGTTAAAAACTCTTCCGAACCAAGATATTCGAGAGTTCTTTTTCGCGGCGGGACCCCAGTGCGAGGAGTTTATAGCAAAATGCAGCAACATCGTCCTTGCGGATGGGAACATCAGCTGCTGCGACAAACGGATCACGAGCGTTAAATTCCATCCCAATTACGGGAAGTGCTTCCTAGTGTCCACGTCGTTCAGGCAGTACTGGCCCGGTATGGGTTTGCACTTCACCTTCCAGTTGAACCGCTCGGATTACCATCCCCCCGCGGACCAGGTCGACTTTCTGGGAGCCGCACTGGTAGTAGCGCCCCGATACAACGCGCTGAATAGCCAGCGGACATTGGTCCCAGCCGACCAGCACACGTCTATTGAGGTCAGCGAGCACCACTTCTCAATGAAGAACACAGCGGTCAAGCGGGTGTGCGAGGAGAGAGGCGACGGCGTTCATGTGTACAAAGATGTTTTTCAGTGCAGCCACGCGAGAATGAACGAGCGCATTATTCGCGAATGCAATTGCACTCTGGCCCGAGACAAAAGCGCCTTCCCGGATCAAAAGCTGAGCACTCGGCTTAAAATATGTTCCCCTAAGCAGTTACTGTTGTGCGCTAGACCCATGCTTTTCGCCGCCAAAAACGCCAAGACTAAAAAGTGCCTCCCGGCCTGCGAACAGAAGGTCTACAAATTTCAAACCACCAGCGTCCCACTTAGTCCGCCGAAAAAGCGGAACGTTTCCCTGATCACTGTGCACATTTTCTTCGATCGTTTTCAAATTGTGCACATGTCGCAGCTGCAAACGGCCACCTTTACCGCTATATTGGGCAATGTCGGCGGCGTCTTGGGAATTTTCCTCGGAGCATCCACGATCAGCATGTGCGAACTGATCGCTTTTGCGATTTATTGCGGCCGCAAAAAGCTCACCGGCTAGTAAACATTGCACTAATATTCATAGATGTTTTTGGTCGGGTCCGCTAGGGGGGGTCCACCCCCGGGTGGAAGGCCAAAATTTTTTAGGGGGGGGCGGGTCCAGGGGGGTCCGGACCCTCCTGGCTTTTTAGGGGGGGATCGACCCTGGGTGCGAATTTTCAAATTTAGGGGGGGTCAGGGGCGTCCAATTTTTCAGCAAAATTTTTAAACTCAATAATTTAAGTGTTTTTAGGTCTAATATTGAATTTTATGTATTAAAACACCCTATTTAGGTCTAAACAGTGTATCTAAACACTGTTTTTCTACTAAAAAACTGTGATTTTGACAGTAAATAAAAAAAATATACTTCCAAATTGGACGGGAGGGGGGGGGGGGGGTCCAGCCTTCCAGGGGGGGGGGGGGGTAGGTCGGACCGCTCTCGAGCTTGGGGGGAGGGGGGCCCCCTGGATTTTTTCCAGGGGGGGGGGTCCAAAATTTTGGCTCTAGGGGGGGGGTGCACCCCTCTGCCCCCCCCCTAAAAACATCTATGCTAATATTGCTAAAATCCTATAAGGATAGCTTTAACATTTTGTTTTTTTTAAATAGAAATATAGTAAAACCTGTTTCTAAAACGGGTAAGAAACAGAATTTTTGAAATATTTTTTATAGATTGATCTTAGAAAGGTCTGGTGGCATGATATTTTTACACCGTGGTCTGTTTTGAATTTTTCTGTTGTGTTGCATACGCACAACACCGAGTGACGTTTACAATAGCGTTTTGATGAAAGTAGTGGTGTTCTGTAATTATAGTAATTATTGTAGTAGTAATTATTCATTATATTAGAACCAAAATGAGCTTATTTTTGTACTAATTTCATGAATAACTAAAGAGTAATGCCATATAAATTTTTTTATCAAAAATTGTTTGTAAACTTTTTTAAAACTTACAAAAAACCATAAAAAAGTCAGAAGTATCCAAATAGAATAATTTGGCACATATTTCAAGCTTGAAAGCTTAAAAGTGCTCATTCAAGGGGCAAAACTCGGGAGCTCTCCCCGTTTTAAATGTCAGGAGCTCCGGAACTGGTGTTACATAAATCACGCAGCCGGTCACCAGCGGTTTAGATTGTTTATGATTTTTATTATGATAAATTCATGAGAATTATCATTATAGCAAAATCACAATTTTGACTTAAAGGTGCGGTGCGAAGTCAAACTTTTTGTCTTCAATTTTGATAATTTTTTGTGAAAACTTTACCTCTGCCCCCAATAGCCCACAAAAATTTTTTTAACAAAATATCTCCAGTGGTTCAGGAGTTATGACCCGTGACCCCTCAAAAATGGTTTTTTGTGACAATTCTGTACGTGAAAGATTGCGCAATGGGTATAACGATTTACATTACAAATTATACCCTCAAAAAAGCGGCTATTTTCGAGTTTAATTTGATACCTTGATCGCTAAGATTGGTGCAGTAGGGTATCTAACTTAATTTCGGCCAACAATTTCGGTGTTAGAAAAGTGGCTTATTTTTAAAACGCAAAAGAACTAGCACAAAAGTAATTGGATGAATGTTGAATAAGTTTTTTATATTTGTTATTTTGCATTATCAACATTTTCGTACAAAAATAAATTTTTTTTGCGATTTTCTGGATTTTTGCTTTGTGCCTAAACTGCATCAAATTTAGAACGAAGCACTATATAACTTTAAAATAACTTCTTTTTAAGGTTTAAATTTGTTAATTTTCATGTTTTGATATTTTCTTCAAAATCACTTTGCAATGCGTTTAACTAAATTAAAAGTAACGTTAATTAAACGATTAATTAAACTAATTGCGCATTTAAGATACTGTTAATTTTGGCCACCTTAAAATTCTTGTGAAAGAACTTGTTTAACACGATTTGCACCATCATATGTACGGGTGGGGTAACATAACACATAATTTACTAGGTTGTAATAAATTATAAATGGACCGGAAGGAATTTCTCAAAAATAATATAGAAACACAAAAAAGTCAGGTTATTTTCTTGGCAGAGGGATGCAGTCATATAGTGAAATATAGTAAAAATCAATGTCAATGGGGTTTCCTACCCAACCCACCACTTACCACCATATAAAATACCAATGCTTCAAAAACCTGTGAAAGTAATTTCAAACACAGTAAAATTGTCAGGTTATTTTCTTTGTCAGAGGGATGCATTTATAAGAATTACGAAGTAAACACCTGTGCAGGCTGGATTAATCCAACTACCAATTGAATAGGTTTGAACAAACAATAAACCGGTATATGAATTTCTCAAAGATTATAGATATGCAGTAAAAAACTCAAATAGAAGGTAAAAAGGCTATTTTCTTGGCGGAGGAATGCATTCAGATAGGGAACATCAAAGATAGGCAAGGGTTGATGTGGAATTATGGCACTCCTTAACTTTTTTAACATCTTGTTTATCCTTAAAGTTGATAATTTTGGGTTATGTAATCCTTTTTTTTTGTTTAAGGCTTTTGTTTATGTTTTTTTTCTCCTTTTATGCGGCTGTGTTGTCTTGTTCTTGCTCCGCTAATAATTCAAAATATTTTTCTTGT
>JASAMX010023771.1:0-17192 GCA_030248175.1 Microlaimidae sp. YZB2_3 | reverse complement strand
AGGATGCTTTTTTTTTCCATTCCCTTGCCCATCGAATCTCTCCGCTCTGTAACTTTTGTAACGTTTTGTTTATCCTTAAAGTTGATTTTTTTGGTTTACGTAATCGTTTTTTGTGCTTTAGGCTTTTGATTTTATTTATTCTTAACCTTAAAGGTGGCCGAAATTAAGGCGGATTTTGTTTTTTGCTATTTTTAGGTTAATAATTTAAAAAAACTTAATAGAGTGGACTATAATTTTTACCAGGTTTTCTTTAAAGTTGGCTGGCTGTAATAAAAGTCATCTTATGTTGAAATATTTTTTTACGCCAAAAAAATCAACAAAAACACGTGTTATTAAAACTTGTGTTTTTTAAGGTTTTGACATAGGGTAACTGACTTAATTTCGGCCACGCCTTAATTTCGGCCACCAATTTAGGGTGTTAGAGAATTGGCTTATTTTTAAAACACAAATAAACTAGCACAAAAATAACTGGATAAATGTTGAATAAAGTGTTTTTGCAAAAGTTTTTTATTTAAATTATTCTGCATTATCAACATTTTCATACAAAAAGTGAATTTTTTGTAAATTTCAGGATTTTTGATTTGTGTTTAAACTGCATCAAATTTAGAAGGAAGCACTATATAACCTTAAAATAACTTCTATTTAAAGCTCAAAATTGTTAATTTTCATGTTTTGATATTTTCTTCAAAATCACTTTGCAATGCGTTTAACTAAATGCGCATTTTAAGATTCCGTTAGATTCGGCCACCTTAAAATTCACATAAAAGAACCTGTTTAACACGATTTGCACCATCATTTGTACGGGTGGGGTTACATAACAAATAATTTACTAGTTTATATTAAATTATGAATAGCCCGGAAGGAATTTCTCAAAAATAATATAGAAACACATTAAAAAAGTCAGGTTATTTTCTTGGCGGAGGAATGATTCATATGGTAAATATAATAAATAAATATCAATGTCAATGGGGTTTCCCACCTAACACACCACTTACCACGATATAGAGTACCAATGCTTCAAAAAGTTGTGAAAGTAAATTAAAACACAATAAAAATGTCAGGTTATTTCCTTTGGCGGATGGATGCATTCATAAGAATTGCGTAGTAAACATCTGTGCGAGCTGAAGTAATACAATCCCCAATCGGCTGGGTTTGAACTATCAATAAACCGATATAGGGATTTCTCAAAGATTATTGAAATGCAGTAAAAAAACTCAGGTTATTTTCTTGGCGGAGGAATGCAGTCAGATATGAAACATTAAGGATAGGCAAGGTTTGCTGTGGAATAACTTTTTTAACGTCTTGTTTATTCTTTAAGTTGACAATTTTGGTTTATCTAAGCGTTTTTTTTTTGTTTTAGGCGTTTGTTTTTGGTTTTTTAAAACCTAAAAGGTGGCCGAAATTAAGGCGGATTTTGTTTTTTTGCTGTTTTTGGGTTAAACATATAAAAAACTAAATGGAATAGAATGAAATTTTTACCATGCTTTCTTTCTTTAAAATTGGTTGGCTGTAACAAAAGCCATTTTATGTTCAAATAGTTTTTTTCACCAAAAAAATTTTCAACTAAAACACAGGTTATTAAAATTTGTTTTTTTAAGGTTTGACATAATTATTTAAAGTCTTGCTAATAACTATTAAAGTTCGCAAACGGGAAAAATTAACTTATATGTACCAAGAACAATACCTCAGGGTAAATTTGCAACCTGCAACCTTTAGAAATTTTTATTTTTCGTTTAAGCAATAGTTATGGCCAGTTTTTTGTAGGTGGCCGAAATAAATGGCACGCACCTTTACTTCGGCCATTTTAAAAAAAGTTTGAACCTTCACTGATTTTTAAGTGTAGCTAAAATAGTCAAATTTTGCACTGGAATAACAAATATAGCTATTGTTTGATTTTTAGGCCAAATTTTGGCTTGATTGAAAAAGCCAGAAAAAACTTATTCAAAAAAATAAAAAAAAGGTGGCCAAAATTAAGTCAGTTACCCTAATTATTTAAAGTATTGCTAATCACTATAAAAGTTTGCAAACGGAAAAAATTAAGTTATATTTACCAAAAACAATACCTAAGGATAAATTTACAACCTTCACAAATATTTATTGTTCGTTTCAGCAATAGGGTAGTGCATTTAATTTCGGCACTTTTTTGTTTTTCCGATGTAACTTTTCACTGTATGGCCCGATTTTTATGTTTGATAGCTCATTTTGAAGCTTTTACGATACTGCGTTGCGTCACAAAAAATTCACTGTACGAAAGTAGTTTTTTACTTATTTGAATCAGTTTTTAAAAAAATGGAAAATTGCCGAAATTAAATTTGTGCATTTAATTTCGGCATTTTACAAACAATCGATTGTTTTTCAGTCAAAAAATTATCAATTTAAAAAATTTAAAAACCTGTCATTATCTCCACACAATTTTCTTTAATTTGAGCTTCTACTTGTTGTTCAACGTGTAACTGGCAAAAAGTTACAGCTAAAATGCCAAATGGTATCAAAATGAGCAAAATTTGGGAAAAAAGTGCATTTAATTTCGGAACTTTTTATAAGGACCCTCTTAATCGAGTTTAAGTGCAGTGCTATGACCCCTACACATTACAACGTTGTCTTTTAACTATTTACAACTACAATTTAATATCCGACCACTTAATTAAACCGTTTTTACCTCCAGCAATATGTGTGGCGAAATTACAATATTTTATTTTATAACGATTGCTCACAACAGACGCAACGTAGAACCACGGGGACTAAAAATTCGGAAAATAGACTAAATTTTACCTGGACAGTTTAATTTTTAAACCAATTAATTGCGTAATCATGAAATGCCCATGTTTTAAAAACGAGTAACAATTTTATTGTTTATAAATCACACAATTTGACATGAAAATATCATAACATAACAAATAAAAAACTCACGACAGTCATCCACATGTAATTAGCTCTCATTTGAGCTATCAAACGTCGTATTCCGTCCAGGATTACCAAAAATATAGTCCAAAATCAAAAATGCCCAATTTGGAAAAGTGCCAAAATTAAATGCACTACCCTAGTTATAGTCAAATTTTCTGGGTGGCCGAAGTTATTGGCACGCGCCTTAACTATAATGGCCTTATCGGCCATTATAAAAAAGTTTAAACCTCCACTGATTATTAGTTGTAAACAAAATCTTTTAATTTTAAACTGGAATAACAAAAATAGCAAGCAACAGATTTTTTTTTAAAATGTTAAACGGAATCTAAAAAAATATTATCAAAATTCCTTTGTAATAATAATAAGCACACTTATTATTAAAAACAATTAAAAAACCGCAAAATCTGTTTGTTAAAAAGGCAACATACGCGCGTGTGATTTTAAAAGACCGAAGAAATGGGTTTCCCAATCACTCGAGCTGAGTGCATGTGATTTTTTTGGGCGCTGAGCGCTCTGATTATTATAAACGAACTATAAGGCTACTCCTGCAAAGGTTTTTAAACTCAAAAAGGAGAGGTAAACGAAGTTTTCCTGCAAGGTGGAAAAATTTTGATAAATTCTTTAGTGCAATTTAGCCGTACGGCACCATGCCAACTATAATTAGAGAACGTGGGTAAATTTTATAATCCATGTTCTTCTTATTATTATTATTCATATTATTTTTCAAAGGCTTATTTCTTAAAACTGATTTTTCTTTGTAATTACTGATTGATCAGAAATAAACATGGGCTCTTTGGAAAAAATAGAGAAGCAATAATTTTCATTGTCCAAATTAAAACTTTAAATTGTTGACAACAAAATTTAAATTCATATTAAATCAAGCACTATTAAAAATTTATGTTATTGCCTAGCAAAGACTCTAATTTTTTCACATTTAATTTAAAAATTTAATTCATCAATCATGAATAAAAAATTAAGAATTTCGGCAAAATTTTTTACTTTATAATGTAAACAAAAAATAAGTGTTTTAATGATAATATTAAAACTGTAAAAACAATATATCTCGGCAAGAAAATAATTCTCTGGGTGTATGTTTAGACAGAAAGGATGTGGACTAGTCTGAGATGGAAATTATGTGGACTATAGAAAATTTGCATTTGGTTTGGGCAGCTGCCCACTGAATTTGCATATGGTAAATTTTTACTCAGTGGGCAGCTGCACAAACCAAATGCAACTTTCCTATGGTCCACATAATGTCCATCTTAGACTAGTCCACATGTTTTCTGTCTAAACATACGCGCGGGGAAAAATCGCCCCTTTTTCCTGCTCTATTCTTAGAGCTTTTTTCAAGGTTAGTTTTAATATGTAGATATCCGCACAAGAGGAAACGGTTTTAAAATTTTTTAATAAAAAACTCGACTAGAAATACTTTTAAATATTGTACTTTGTAGTTATTTGAAGTAACGTACGCAATAACTGTTTTTATCTAATATAACACTATAAAAACGGACTAAGAAATATTTGGTAACTCTAAAAATGAAAAAAATACACTTATTGTTGGTAAAATTATTAGTCCTCTTCTTGTTAAGTGGGATTATGTCAAGAGAATGTGGCAAAAGAAAAAGGGTAAGTCTTTTTTTATCATTTGGATTATGATCTGCCAATTATTCTGGGGTCGCATTCTGACGAAACACTTATATTTACCCCGATAAATCCATTCCAATTAAACTTTAAAAATATATGTATTGTTAATTAATAGTATTGCCGCATATGGGAGACAAAATGAATGCAATGATTTTTTTAAATTTTTTATCTCGCGTCGCAAAACCACCTCGCGCAAAATGAAAAATTTTAGTCAATTTGCGTATTTTATTTTTTAAAGATAATCCTATGGGAGAAAATATTTATCCACCTCTTGAGTTGGATAAATTCTTATCCTTAAAACAATAGAAAAAAATTATCCCGACTTTAACCTGGATAAAATTGATTTTTCACTCGCATCCTTAAGCACGTAAAAAAAGTTATCCCAGGATAACTTTTAACCGCGCGTCAAAATGCGACTCCTGATATTAATTTTAAAATTATAAAAATTGGGAACCCGACTTTTACCTAGATAAAATTGATTTTTTACTCGCATCCTTAAGCACGTAAAAAAGTTCCCCTGGGATAATTTTTAACCGCGCGTCAAAATACCCGCCCTGGGGTCGCATTCTGACGCGCGGTAAAACGTTATCCCGGGATAATTTTTTTACGTGCGTAACGTTGTGAGTGAAAAATCAATTTTATCTAGTTTAAAGACGGGATAAATTTTTTCTATTGTTTTAAGAATAAGAATTTATTTAACTAAAGAGGTGGATAAATATTTTCTCCCGTAGGATTGATTTAATAAAAAAAATACGCGCATTGACTGATTATTTTATTTTGCGCGATGTGGTTTTGCGGCGCGAAAAAAAATATAAAAAATTTTTGCAATCATTTTCACTCCCATATGTGGCAGTCTCATGAATTTACAATATATATATTTTATTTTCATTGGAATGGATTTATCGGGGTAAATATAAGTGTTTCTTCAGAATGCGACCCCTGTTCTGTGAACATTTAATATATTATTTAATAAAAAATAATATTATAGTCTAAAAACTTTCTTAATAAATGTTGAGCGTTTTTTTCTTAATCACTGATTAATGGGAATTGAATGTAGGCAGCCACGGCACTTCAACAATAATAATTAGAAAATATAAAATTAAAATTCATTAATAAACAAACATCCATTTTTAGCGGTCGGGACATTTAAAAATACAGAATGAAAATCATCCCTATTCATATTTAAAATTCTTTTAATAATTTTTTTTATATTATTCTTAATACTTCAACGCTGAAATTAAAAAAAAAATCAAAACTAGATTAAAGATTAAATATGTCGTCTATTCATAGATTATATGTGTAAAAGACCTATTATTAAGCTTGAAACAAACTTTAAAAAATTGCATATTTAAAATAAATTTCGAAAAAATATGCCTAATTAGTTTTCTATTGGGAAGAAGACAGAAAACACATTAATTGTGTTACCGATCTTATTAAATTAAAAAAAAACAGGTAAGCAATTTTTTGATCTTCTATCGCCCTCAGAGGATCATTCCCAAAAAAAACTTTTTAATTTCCAAAAAAGCGGTGCACGATTGGTATATTATTTTTGTAGATTTGGCCAATATCAAGAATACATGAAAATTAATTAATAAAGAAAAAAAGAATAAGAAATGAAGAACAAATTATACGGTATATGTGTGGATCCAACCTAAATGCATACGTATACATATTTTATGCATACCTATGCATAAATTCATTTTTTAGTTATATGCTTACGTATACGTATACGTGTGCCTTTTTTGGAACTTTTATGCATACGTATGCAATTTTTTCTAAAATACATACATACATACGTACATACTTTGCTGGCAAAATTTGGAATTCTGGTACCATTTCCTGTTCCGGAATTTTGGAAAATCTCAATTCCGGTTCCGGTTCCGGTGTTCTGGGGATTCATTAGTTCCGCCCAACACTAATGCATATACTTTGCGGAAAAATGTATAGGTATAGATATAACTAAGAAAATAATGCATATGAATTTATTCATACGTATGCATAACATATGCATACGTATATGCATTTAGGTTGGATCCACACATATTCCATATAATTTGTTCTTCATTTCTCATTCTTCTTTTCTTCATTAATTAATTTTTATGTATTCTTGTCAATACTCAAATATCACCAAGTGTAAACGAGACTTGTAAGCAAATTTTCAGTAAAAAAAAACGCGAAAACTGATCGCATTCTAATTGTAATAAAAAAATTCACTCATTCAATTGTGCTAAAATTTTTAGAAAATCATTAAGGAAACTTTTTCTTACAGCATGCTGAAGGATGTTTTTTATTAAGTAATAATAAAAAAAAGTTTGCGTTGTATAGCAGGTTCTATCCCAGGTTTTTTGCAGTATCGCCCATATTGATGGCGTCAAAAATAAATATTACTTTTAAAATTTAAATAATAGCCGAAAGTCTAAGCTACGCATAGATATAATCACCGTATTAATCCGTTCAACGGTTTTTGAGATATAACGTTTTAGAACTCAAGTTTTGTCGCCAGTATCAATCAGTTTTTCAACTTTTATATAACATGTAAGACATCATAACTTAACCACTTTTAAAAATGTGCACAAAAATTGAGCCGAAAATGAGTAAAAAGTTTTGTCGTGAAGCAACTACAGGCTACTTGTATTTATCATTAACAAATAGTAAGATTTTAGGGCTACCCAATTTAAGAACTAAAAAAAAACGCTTAAACAAAATTTATTTTTTATTTAATTTTTTTTTTGGGAGTTAAGTGTTTGAAAACAAAAAAAATGTAATTCTTCAAAAAATTGTAGAAAAAGTAGGCTTTATAGAAATAACGCTTATTAAAACTTTGCAAAGAAATTGTTAAAAACTAAATTCTAAGGGAGCGAATTGTCCAGAGAGCGAATTGTCCCCAAAGAAGAAGGTTTTACAAAATTTCGTTTATTAAAAATTATGGTAGCGAATTGTAAACAAGGCGAATTGTCCATGGAACGAATTTTTCAGAAGCGAATTGTCCCAAGAGGGAATTTTTCCTGGAGCAAATTGAGCGAATCGTCCCCAATGCGATATAAGTATTAACATCGTGTTTGTAACTGTAAAAAACACATTGTGCATGCAATTCAGCGAAATCCTTTAGTTACCATTTTGACTGAAATTTGTGCGATAAAAAGAAGGGTAATTACAGGATGAATCCTGCTAAAAATAGTATTCTTGTAATCGTTCCGTCTCAAAACTATTTATAGGACGAAATCCACTCCTATATTTTAAATGGATCTGTTTCAACGCCGAATTTTTGGCCTTGGATAGTGGCAATAAAAAGTACCATGACTCGACCAGAATATGGCAACGGAAAATGGGGCCATTGGTATTTGTTTGTTTATGACATCAAATGATATAGACACCTTACACTAGAATTTATTAACATACTGTATAAAAATTACAACAATGAACTAATTCGCCGCTGACCGGCTCAGAGTCAGAGGTTCATTGCAGTAACACCTATGCATTACGTTTATAGAAATATTCCAGGGCAACGTGTCGATAAGCAGAATATTATCTCCAAGTTTATTTGTGCATTTAATCATGGACTAAAAAACCATTGATAAAAATACTCAGATGCTCACTTAATAACAAAAAAAAATCAAAATTTTGTTCTAGTAACCAATATAATAAACACAATCATTTTTTATCAAAAGGCGCTCAATTAAATTTAACCAGAATATGACTCTCACAGAAAGAAAATTTAGAATTATGACAAAAACCGAAATTTTTTAGCATGAATTGTGCTTTTTTGTTTTTTTAATCTAAGTAAATGATCCTTCGTGTGGTTATAATTTAAATAGAAAAAATAATTAAGATTTAGGGTAATTTTTTTCAGGAATTATTTTGAAACATTCAAAAAGATATTTATTTAATAATAATGTTAAGGTTTTGGTTAATTACCGTATTGCTTTTAATAGTAGCCAAACCTCTAAAGCCCGGTTCACACTGCTGCGATAGGCGACAGGCGATAGGCGACAGGCGATAGGCGATAGACTCCTGTCAGTTCACACTGCTGCGATAGGCGGTAGTAACTTGCGATAGGCGACTGGCGACAGGCGATAGTGGTTGGATCAAAGTTCTAATCTTATCGCAATTTTGCGATAGGTGACAGCCAAAACACAAGCAGTTTCAGCATATTACATGCGAAATTCGTAAATTAACAAATTTATGTAATGAAATAACGCTTCCTTGAATTGAACTTAAGTACACACAACATTTTTGTTTTTTGATGGGTTGGTTGGTTTTTTTAAATATGGATAAATTTGCGTGAAAATATTAATTTCGATGGATATTTGCTAATTTTGGCTCAAAAGCGACCCGCAATTTATGATAAAACTAAAAAAAGAACATTTGAATAAATTTTTTAGAAACATTGATGAGATCTAAATAGCCTATGGTTGAATTATATCTGGCTGACGCTGAAAATTAGAATGCAGACATGAGGGGACCAATTAAATTAAAACTGTGTGGTAATGACGTTTTTTTTTAAAAACAAATAAGAACGCTGAATTTTTTTAATTCCACCTTTTCACAAAATATACAAAAATTAACCAAGTTTAGCTCTAAAAAAATTTGCATTTAGATTCCAAATTAAGTAATTTGATAAATAATTATTAAAATACAGTTTTTAATCTTAGTTAAAAACTATGTCTTCAAAATGAATTTTAACTTTCATTAGTTTAACCGGCAATTTTTTTAAATGAGGTTTATAAAAATTTTTATAAAAATGGTACACTGGGCACCGTTTTATAAAAGTTTTACAAACATATGATTTATTTGTAAAAATACGGTCAGTTTTTTTTATTCAGCCCAATGTGTGTATAACACTAGGATTTTCAAAGTTACAAAGAAAAAATTAACATTTACAAACAAAGATGGACATTTACAAAAAAAAATCGAATGCTTATAATTTTTATAAAAAACAGTGCCCTGGGGCCTATTTCATAAAGGTTTTTGTAATTGTAAATTAATAAACGCATTTAATTTCTTCTCATTCTATTAATTAAAAAATACGGACATAACTTTCAAATTTATAAATTTGTAATTTCTTAGATTCTGAACGCAATTTTATTAATATACTTTTTTATTAAAAATACAAAAGAAAAATATGCATTTATTAATTTACAGATGTAAATTAATTACAGGCAATTTTTATGAAATAGGCCCCTGGCCTTGAAAAATATACCGTAATTTGAAACATAAACAAAAACGTCATATGCTTAGATTACAGTAGCGATGTTTCTACCCTCCAATGTTATCCTCCGGAACTCCAGTCATTTAGAGCGGAGAAAGCTCCGGAATTCCGAAGCTTTCTCTGCTCTGAATGGCTGCCGGAGTTTCGTTGTTTAAACAAGCGATATTATTTTGGAAGCTTGAAATCTGTTTAAAATACTTGATAAAAAATAATATTCCCCTTTTTGAACTCTGTTTGGTTGATAAGACTACCCACTATGGCCGATTTTCATTTTTTTTGTCTTCGTCTTAAAATAACTAAATTTTATGCTGTAATATCATCCAAAATTGCGGCTGAATGCGAGATTTTTTTTAAATTAAAAGCTAGCACAATTTTTAAACACTGTTTAAAATTAAAACAATACACTATCGCCTATCGCAATTTTCTTTCAGTGTGAAGTGAACGACACTATCGCCTATCGCCTGTCGTCTGTCACCTATCGCTTTTCTCCTATCGCCTGTCGCCTATCGCAGCAGTGTGAACCGGGCTTAATAGTAGCCTACCTCTAATACAATAGTAGCCTACCCTTTTTTACCCATTGAAAAAATAGTAGCCTAGCCTCTAATAGAACAGTTAGTTAGACTAATTCCGTGTTAGTTAGTCCGGGATTAACTAACAAGGGATTAGCCCGGGATTACACTGTAACTAGTACGGGATTATTCCGGGATTAACTAACACCATGCTAGCACGGGACTAGCCCCGCTTTGTGAATCTCGGCCATGATGGCTATTGGAGTATTTTGTTTGCAAAAATCGTTCATCAAATACTATACCAGCCTGTCGCTTCTTTGTTATAAAATAGCACTCTAGCCTCTAATAATAGCCTTCCTATTTACACTCATTAAAAAATAGTAGCATTGGCCACTATTAGAAAAAATATTTTTAAGTAAGTATTTTTAAACTATCTTATAATGGACATAACGAATTCGATTATGACATTTATTAAACAGTATCAAGAATGCATAAGAGTAGAGAATGTCCGACTGTGTGTTAAACAGTTGTTCAAATTATAGGTAGATTATTCCACAGTGTAAATTTTTTATCATGTAAAAAAATCAACAACGCGTTGTGGAATAATCTACAATTTGTTGAATAATCTACGTGACAATTTTTCTACGTATACTGTAGATTATTCTACATGAGAACCGCAATTCTTGCAAACAAAAAAACTGCACACGTATAACTCTGTGATGATGTTTTTTTTCACGTGACGTTGTCAAATATTCACCACTTTCGTTGAATCCAACGTATAAATTATTTTACATGTTAAAACATCAAATATCTTGAATAATTTGAATTATTCCACAGTATTATGTAAAAAAATTTATTGTATGCATTCTGCGTTTACAATTTTTCATTTTGCAAACTTCGAACTGCAAAAATCCGTGAACGTAAAATACTCAGCAGAGGTTTTTTTCACGTAATGTTGTCAAATATTCTACGTTTTTTGTTGCATCGGACGTATAAATGATTTTATATGTTAAAACATCGAATATTTTTACTAATTTGAATTTTTCAAATCTCCACCCCACTGACAAGCAGATAGGATGGGACAGTGGTGCATCGCAGTAAACTGAGAATCCCACTTCAGCCAACCAAATTGGCCTTTACCTTCATTGTGCTTTTGAGTTTTCTACTCAATAACTCGCGGACATGTTAGACTCCTTGGTCCGTGTTTCAAGACGGGTCAGTTGGTGGACCGACACTGACACTGTGAAAGACATCACCCAGTTGATGCTTACCTACAAGCGAGCTTTTCTGAACAGTGCTGGCACTTTTCAAAGGTTCGATCGCCTATAGTTCTGCATTACTGGGCTGGTTGCGGATGTTTTTTAAGCAGTAAGAACGACCTAGTTTAGCTAATTAGCAGGGTTTTGGCAAACCAATCCTCTGTTTTTTAGTTTGTTCTGGCGTTCTCATTGCCCACAGTGCTACCAGCAAAAAATGCACCCCATACAGCACCACAGTTTTCTAAATTAAGAAACACCAGGCGGCCATTTGAGATTGAATTTCACTGGCATTCTTCAGCTCCAACTGTTTGCGCTTAAACGGTTTCACGCCCTCTTGAACTCTCTCTTCAAAGTTCTTTGCAACTTTCCCTCACGGTACTTGTTTGCTATCGGTCTCATGGTCATATTTAGTCTTAGATGAGGTTTACCATCAAATTTGGGCTGCACTTTCAAGCAACCCGACTCCAAGGAGGCTCCTACTAAAATCCGTACATTTCTCACAGGTCTCGCACCTTCTATGACAGACCCAATCAAGGGAACTTAGAAATATACTTTTTTCAGATGGGCTCTCCTAAACACTACATTTCCCTTCAGCGTGACACTGAGGGATTTAGTGCTGGACTGTTCCCTATTCACTCGCCGTTACTAAGGGAATCATTGTTATTTTCTTTTCCTCTGCCTAATTATATGCTTAAATTCAGCAGGTAGTCATATCTGACCTGAGGTTAAGTATTTTTCTAAAGGATTTAAGAGTCTGCAAAATGTAAATCCCTTATTTTCTGCTTTTTTTATAAACTGAGCTGAGCGTTGCAATAGCCACAGTAAGTTTACAAATAAATTTATAACACTTAAACAACCCTCAGACAGGTATGGAATTATGATAAAATCCTAATTCCGCAATGTGCGTTCGAAGTGTTGATGATCAATGTGTCTGCAATTCACATTAATTAACGCAGCTAGCTGCGTTCTTCATCGACCCATGAGCCAAGTGATCCACCGTTTAAGATAATATATTTTATCTTGTATAATAAGTTCATAAAAACAATAAAATTCCACTGACAAGGTGGATTTAGGCAGCTAAAGCCTTAGCTTTTTAAACCTTAGCTTAAAGCTATTTCCACTAAAACCTCTATATAGCATTGCTAAAGGACTTATTCGTGGCTAGGTACCCATTTACAGCAATAAAAACCTCGTTACACAGAAGCTCTTGGTTTTAACACTATAATATGTCTACCGACACTATTATTATTTTCAGCGAAAAAACACTGATCATTAAGCTTGTTCTAATGATCCTTCCGCAGGTTCACCTACGGAAACCTTGTTACGACTTTTACTTCCTTCAAGCAAAATTTTTAGATGCAATTCTGCCGTCAAAAACAACAAAAGCTGCCAGAGACAGCGTCCATGCACCTCAAAAGATTGCTCAGTCGGTAGTAGCGACGGGCGGTGTGTACAAAGGGCAGGGACGTAATCAGTGCAAGCTGATGACCTGCGCTTACTAGGAATTCCTCGTTTAAGGGAAATAATTGCAATTCCCTATCCCAATCACGAAGCAGTTTCAACGGGTTACCCAGTCCTTTCGGACAAGGTATGATGGCATGTTGATTGCTTCAGTGTAGCGCGCGTGCAGCTCCGAACATCTAAGGGCATCACAGACCTGTTATTGCTCTATCTCGTGCGGCTAAAATGCCGCTTGTCCCTCTAAGAAGCTGAACAGACTATCGATCTGACAACTATTTAGTAGGCCAGAGTCTCGTTCGTTATCGGAATTAACCAGACAAATCACTCCACCAACTAAGAACGGCCATGCACCACCATCCACTGAATCAAGAAAGAGCTCTCAATCTGTCAATCCTAACAGTGTCCGGGCCGGATGAGTTTTCCCGTGTTGAGTCAAATTAAGCCGCAGGCTCCACTCCTGGTGGTGCCCTTCCGTCAATTCCTTTAAGTTTCAGCTTTGCAACCATACTTCCCCAGGAAGTGAAAACCTTTGGTTTCCCGTAAGCTCCTTGCTGGGTCATAAATTTAACGCCAGCAGATCGCTAGGTACCATCGTTTACGGTTAGAACTAGGGCGGTATCTGATCGCCTTCGAACCTCTAACTTTCGTTCTTGATTAATGAAAACATTCTTGGCAAATGCCTTCGCAGTTGTTTGTCTTGCAACGATCCAAGAATTTCACCTCTAACGTTGCAATACAAATGCCCCCGTCCGTCCCTCTTAATCATTACTTGACATCCTGAACCAATAGAAATGAACATCAAGTCCTATTCTATTATTCCATGCACCACTATTCAGGCAAAACGCCTGCTTTGAGCACTCTAATTTTTTCAAAGTAAACATGCCAACCACCCAGACCGCACAATAAAGTGTAGTACTAGGAAAATTGGCGAGTCAAGCCAGAGAAGTCAGTAAACCCCGTTAGGGAACCGACCCTCAAAGCTGGAGATCCAACTACGAGCTTTTTAACCTCAACAACTTTAATATACGCTATTGGAGCTGGAATTACCGCGGCTGCTGGCACCAGACTTGCCCTCCAATAGATCCTCGTTAAAGGGTTTAGATTGTACCCATTCCGATGATAGACCTCAATGAGAACTATCTCGTTATTTTTCGTCACTACCTCCTCATGCCGAGAGTGGGTAATTTGCGCGCCTGCTGCCTTCCTTGGATGTGGTAGCCGTTTCTCAGGCTCCCTCTCCGGAGTCGAACCCTAATTCTCCGTTACCCGTGACAACCATGGTAGGCACATAAACTACCATCGAAAGTTGATAAGGCAGACACTTGAAAGATATGGCGCCGGGGCTAGCCCATGCGCTCTGCTGAGTTATTCAGATTCACCAAACGACAGGTTTCCCTGATTGGTTTAGCTCTAATAAATGCGTTCCTCTTAAATTGGAACTTTGTTGCATGTATTAGCTCTAGAATTACCACAGTTATCCAAGTAGGAAAATAAGATCCAAGAAACAATGGCTGTTGTAATGAGCTTTTCGCGATTTCACCGTTTTAAGGCTTATATTAAAACTTGCATGGCTTAATCTTTGAGACAAGCATATGACTACTGGCAGGATCAACCAGGTATCCGTCAAGCATTGTATTACACAGTTGCATATAGCACCTGAAATGCTTTCATTTACTAAATTTATACTTTCAAAACCATTCCTTTCGAATACTTTTTTTAATTCACGTTATTCATTCGCAACTTCTTTAACTTATAAAGGATTTTTTTGTATTTCAATATTGCTATGAATACAAATCCGTCGTCAACCCAAGTTAAAAATTTTGATTTTGCTTTTATAAATATGCCTACATTATTCTCTTTATAAAACAATTTAACTAGCAAATTTTCACATATATAAATCATAAATTTCTTATACTATTTCAAAAAGATTTGAAAAACTGAACACCCTCTTAAATCCGTTTTTCAAGCACGAGACCCTTTATCCATACATTTTATCATTCACAATTTCCGGTTTATCCATCCGGATTTTCAACTTTAAAAATTTAAAAATCGATGAAGTATCGATGCTTTTTTAGACTTTTAGAAATTAAAAAAATCTCGAAACAACGAAATTCCATTGTAAGTGTAAACGAATAAAATTCATTACCGTTTTAATTTTTTTTTAAACGGAAAAACTATTTTAACCTCCCTTTTGCTGCCGCCATTTTGCGGTTATAGACGCCACCGGTAATAAATTTTTAAGCCGATAGCAATAAAAATTTTTCCAATAAATACAGTAATTCTTGTGATTTTTGCAACATTATAAAATTAATTAGTATTGAACTGAATGAACTGTAGGTGCTTTTTAAAACTTTTATAAATTAAAAAATCTCGAAACAACGAAATTCCATTGTAAGTGTAAACGAATAAAATTCATTACCGTTTTAATTTTTTTTTAAACGGAAAAGCTATTTTAACCTCCCTTTTGCTGCCGCCACTACCAGGTTATAGACGCCACCTGTAATAAATTTTTAAGCCGATAGCAATAAAAATTTTTCCAATAAATACAGTAATTCTTGTGATTTTTGCAACATTATAAAATTAATTAGTATTGAACTGAATGAACTGTAGGTGCTTTTTAAAACTTTTATAAATTAAAAAAATCTCGAAACAACGAAATTCCATTGTAAGTGTAAACGAATAAAATTCATTACCGTTTTAATTTTTTTTTAAACGGAAAAACTATTTTAACCTCCCTGTTGCCGCCGCCACTACCAGGTTATAGACGCCACCTGTAATAAATTTTTAAGCCGATAGCAATAAAAATTTTTCCAATAAATACAGTAATTCTTGTGATTTTTACAACATTATAAAATTAATTTGTATTGAACTGAATAAACTCTCGGTGCTTTTTTAGACTTTTAGAAATTAAAAAAATCTCGAAACAACGAAATTCCATTGTAAGTGTAAACGAATAATATTCAATACCGTTTTAATTTTTTTTTAAACGGAAAAACTATTTTAACCTCCCTTTTGCTGCCGCCATTTTGCGGTTATAGACGCCACCGGTAATAAATTTTTAAGCCGATAGCAATAAAAATTTTTCCAATAAATACAGTAATTCTTGTGATTTTTGCAACATTATAAAATCAATTAGTATTGAACTGAATAAACTCTCGGTGCTTTTTAAAATTTTTATAAATTAAAAAAATCTCGAAACAACGAAATTCCATTGTAAGTGTAAACGAATAAAATTAATTACCGTTTTAATTTTTTTTTTAAACGGAAAAACTATTTTAACCTCCCTTTTGCTGCCGCCACTACCAGGTTATAGACGCCACCTGTAATAAATTTTTAAGCCGATAGCAATAAAAATTTTTCCAATAAATACAGTAATTCTTGTGATTTTTGCAACATTATAAAATTAATTAGTATTGAACTGAATGAACTGTAGGTGCTTTTTAAAACTTTTATAAATTAAAAAATCTCGAAACAACGAAATTCCATTGTAAGTGTAAACGAATAAAATTCATTACCGTTTTAATTTTTTTTTAAACGGAAAAACTATTTTAACCTCCCTGTTGCCGCCGCCACTACCAGGTTATAGACGCCACCTGTAATAAATTTTTAAGCCGATAGCAATAAAAATTTTTCCAATAAATACAGTAATTCTTGTGATTTTTACAACATTATAAAATTAATTTGTATTGAACTGAATAAACTCTCGGTGCTTTTTTAGACTTTTAGAAATTAAAAAAATCTCGAAACAACGAAATTCCATTGTAAGTGTAAACGAATAAAATTCATTACCGTTTTAATTTTTTTTAAACGGAAAAACTATTTTAACCTCCCTTTTGCTGCCGCCATTTTGCGGTTATAGACGCCACCGGTAATAAATTTTTAAGCCGATAGCAATAAAAATTTTTCCAATAAATACAGTAATTCTTGTGATTTTTGCAACATTATAAAATCAATTAGTATTGAACTGAATAAACTCTCGGTGCTTTTTAAAATTTTTATAAATTAAAAAAATCTCGAAACAACGAAATTCCATTGTAAGTGTAAACGAATAAAATTAATTACCGTTTTAATTTTTTTTTAAACGGAAAAACTATTTTAACCTCCCTTTTGCTGCCGCCACTACCAGGTTATAGACGCCACCTGTAATAAATTTTTAAGCCGATAGCAATAAAAATTTTTCCAATAAATACAGTAATTCTTGTGATT
>JASAMX010023768.1:0-67242 GCA_030248175.1 Microlaimidae sp. YZB2_3 | reverse complement strand
TACAAGGCAATCATCTCACCAATAATCGAGTATGCCAATAAACACCCGGGGCCCACTTACATCACACACACAAATCAGCAAACTACAAACAATACAAAACACAGCTCTCAGGGTCGCAACAGGGCACACCACAGACACAAACACACACATCATAACACACAGAGGCTAAAGTCCTCCCAATAGCAACACACCATCCAACTCAATGTAAAGCAAGCAAAATTGGTGGCCATGTACACAAACAACCCACTTAATTATTTAACACAACAACCTGCACCCAGCAGGCTCAAAAAGCAAACAATATTTCACAACAACAACTACACAACAAACATACCTACAGACATACACAACAAAACTTACAAAGCACTAAAACAACAAATCCACACAAACACAGTTAGAAACCACATAAATAACACTCCAATAAACCCAATACTTCAAACAAAAGCACCAGCAATAAGCAACGAGGAAGAAAATCTTCCTCGCGGGGTCAGGAGAACCCTCGCCCAACTCAGGGCAGGGAAATCTCCTTTCCTCTACTCCTACCTACACAAAATCAATCCAACACAACACACATCACCAAACTGCCCGCTATGTGGTGGTTTGGGTGTGATGCATATATTGTGATGTCGTCTGCATATGTTATGATGTGTACGTTTGGTGGTGGTGTTGGTATGTCTTTTTCATTGTAAAACTCACTTTAAAGCTGTTTAATAAAACAAACTTCGTAGGTTTGATTTTGACTTTGTGTTTTGTCTTTATTTTGTTTTATCACACAGCGCAATCGTAAATAAAGAAAAAATTTTTAATGAAAAAACAGATATATTATTTTCAACGCAAAGAGAATCCGGAATCGAAATGTTGTAAATTAAAATATGTTAACAAAGTTTGCATCAAAACAGTAAATTGAGCAAAGAAGTCCGACTGGGGAAGTATTAATACGCTTATTAAAATTTTAAATTCGTTGAATTTAGCGTAAAAAGTTTACAATGAAAAAGACAACACGCGTTGCGCTATTTTTAGAGAGCTCTGATTCAAAAGATTTTTCCATTCCTGACCGCTGAATTCGCGACACCGGAACTTATCCCATTCATACTTCCCAGTGTATTTCACATCGGGGAGCAGGCGTCAGAAGCCGAATTCGCCGCCGTCATATTTCCAGACTTGATTCCGATTTTCAGCATTCAAAAGCCATTCCAGGTATTTGACCATTAACATGCCGCGGGAAGGGGGTGTACCCATAGGTGGCATAGGTGAGAACGGTCGGGGAAGCTAGGGGATGGTTACCCGGGGTAAATCGAATTTTGAATTCTAGGAGGGGGTCCCAGGGGGTCCGGACCCCCCTAGCTTTTTAGAGGGGGTCGACCCGGGGTGCGAAATTTTGAAATCTAGAGGAAGGTCAGGTGGGGTCCGGTGTCCAAAGCAAAACAGTTTTAAACCATAATAACTTTAATAAGTCCTTTTTATAGGATATACTACATTTTATTGAATAAAAAGCCATATCCATGTATAAAAAGGGTGTAAAAGCATGAATATGTGATAAAAATCCACGTTTTTGGAAAAAATTTAGTATAAAAAAGGCACCTAAAATTTTCCCGAAGGGGGAGGGGGGCCCTAGATTTTCGTCTAGGGGGGGTCTCAAAATTTCGAGGCTACGTGGGGGGGGTGGGGCCCCCACCCTCCCCCCCCCTTTTCTCATCTATGATAGGTGGGCAGAGGCAGGGGTTGACCCGGAGTAAACCAGTTTAAAATCCAGAGGGTTCTAAACAAAGTCACATTAATCATTTATTTAAGTTTTTTAGCACTTATATAAAAATTTATATACTAAAATTTACTAAACTATTTATATGTAAAAAGAGTACAAAAAAGTACTGTTTTTTACTACAGAGGCGTGTTTGTGACAGTAAACTTTGACCTAAATTCATACCCAAAATTTGGCTCGGAGGGAGGGGGAAGGGGTCGATTTAGAATTCCAGAGGAGGGTAGGGTTCTGTTTTTACTTACAACATTATGGGTTACTATTTTAGCCAATAATCAGCTATTATTTGCATCATTTTATTATATATTTTTATATTAATATAATGCACAAGAAAAAATTCTATTTTCATTTTACATAAGTGATAACTTCGAAATTATTATTATTATTACTTTTTAATTTCTTGATTTTTTGTCAAGTTGTAAGCACGCCCAGCAGACCTGTTTTCAAACTACGCTCATGCTTTTATTTATAATTTTTCAAGTTTTGATATTTGTGTACCATAAAAACACAATGAAGTACAATTAACTTATTGATGTTTTAACACCAATTAATGAAAAATTTCATCAAATAAACGCAAAAAAACATAAATAATACATTTTTTATTAAAAATAGTTATACCAGCGCCATACTTTTTTGCTAAGCAAGTAGATTTGGGAAAGCAACACTACGCAATGTAATGATTGTAAAAAGGTTCGGCCGGCTTGCTTAAATGCTTGGATCTATATGACAGTTAATTCTAAGCCAACTAGTAGCAAAGAGCTTACTTCATCGTTTGTGGTCATGAATAAAAAGGTTTGATTACGGCAAAGTTAGTTATGTTTATAATTATTCAAAAATGCTCAACCTTTTCATGTTCTTTCCTGCTGTGCTATACAAGATCAATTTATAATATTATTTTGTTTTAGCTTATTAACGTCCTCAGAATAATATTTGATTTAAGTCAATGCACTTTTTTTAAATGTGCCTTGCTTTATGCATTTTACCTTAATTTAGATAATTATAATTAATTATTCACAAAACAATACACTACAAGCACAAAATAATAGTAAATAGAAAAGACACAAAGATAAAAAAATCTTAACACTTACTGCAAAAAAATTGTTTCAAATGAAAAATTTTTTGGTTTTAAATAGAACATTTGAAGACAGTTTAATTAATAGAAATACAATAAATAAGCTTTACATTAAGCTATAACAAAATAATTACTTAAAACAAAATAATCAGGCAGTTAAAATCAATTTTCGCTATAAACGCAGCAGAAACAAAATTAAACTTATCGCATCATAAAACGTGTTTTAACGGTTTAGATTTCACTTATGATTCTTCAAAAGATGGAGTTGCTTCTTAACAAAACCCCGGAAGCAGAAATTCGTCGTCATTTGTTGCCGCTCATCTACAATGCTCTAGGATCCAACACCGCCAAGATACAGGTAGTAAATATACCCGAGTTTAGCCAAAATGCAAGTAGTAGATTTTTTATATCATACATTGGCTTTGAAGGTTAACCTCCTTCTCCTTCATTCTCTTAAGTTCTGAGAAGGGGGCTTAGTTAACCCCTGCTATTCGAAAGTAAAGGAGACAATGACATTCAACTGCTCGCCACAATTTTAAATATTAAAGAAAAAGCCTTAATCACTTTTAAACCTTACTTTAATAATGAAATTTTGTCAACTATGAAGGGACGAAATTAACAAATTCATAAAAAAAGAAAATTATGGAAAAAACGATCTATTGAAAGACGTCAAATGTGGCAATAAAAAAATCAATTTCATCTTTACAACAAACAAAATCTTCAAAGAACATTAAATAATGTTGTAATTTAAAGTTATAAATTAGAAGAATACAAAAAGCTAAAGTTATGATTGGAAGAATACAAATACAGCAAATCTGAGGTTTTGAAAAACACAATGCCGGGAGCGATGTCAACTCAAATTAGTTACAGCAGAGAAACTTGGTGTAAATTAAAACAAAATAAAAATCTTTAATTCAAATGTTAGTTGGATCCTGTAAGTTTAGAACATCGCCAATACGTCATATCAGAATAAAATCGTGGAAATCATTTGTAGCTAAGAATGGGAAATTGTTATATATGTATTGTTGTATAGGAGTGTATATGTATATTACTCACATCCGCCAACTTTTATTTATATCGTTTAATTTTTGCTTCTTTTGTTACCTCATACATGTTTTTTCATAATAAAATATCCTGTTAGATTGTTGGTTCAAGATTACTATTTAGCTATGAGGGAATCTTACATCGAACCAACTTTTGTATTTCACGCCCTTACAATGTCAAAATTTTATTCATTTACTTTACTTCCAGTTCCAGCTATCAAGAGAATATAGATTTATTAAACATCTGCATTAAAAAAATTTAACACTGCATGGCTAAAAATAGTTTTTTCATACAGGTAATTTTTTATTGGATTTAAAATAAATGGGGTAAAAACCTGCAAGTGCAGTGCAGGTAAGTACTTTTAGCTGTAATTGTTAATGCAGGGGGACCTTGTTATACTTTTTAAGTTATATCTAATTGTTTATTTAATAAATATACTCTAAAATTCTATCAGGGTGAAAATTAATGAGTTGTAAAGTAACCACTCGTTTTTTGAGAAAATATCAAATATCACGTGCAGAGAAACACATGACGCAACTAAATAATAATTGGTTACATAACCGCTGAAAATTTTTCTCGCTCGCAAATTTATTGGTTATTTCTTCCTGGCGGAGAGCGGTTACGCCTTTAATTTCAGCCTGGAAGACTTTAGCTTTAGTTTAAAATATAACAACCTGCATTAACAACTACAGACAGTCAGTCGTTCAGTCGACAACTGGGTGCATGTTTAACCAACCAAACCAACCAACTTAAGTTCCAATGTTTAAACAAGGGTTTCTAACCTTAAGAAGCTTATTTTAACTTAAGGATTTTATAAAACCCTTTTTCTCTAAATATATTGAACGTTTAGCGTGGGCAGTCAGAAATTCGGCGGGCATCATGATGTAACTTAATAGTATAATAAGTGAAACTTTTGGCTATTGCTGCATTTGAGGTGTCGCTGTGAGGAAACAGCTGCGTTTATACTAATACTCAATCGCTGGGGTGGCAAATCCCATGACGTACATCATCTTTTTAACAGAACAAAAAAATTAAACCAGTTTAACAGTGGAGAAGCATCAATGGTTTTAATCCCTTAAGGCAGCGGTATTTCTAGAGGAAATTACCTGAAAGAATTTGGCTATGCCACCGCTTACGTTTATGTGTACTCGAATTTTCAATTGTATAGTTTATTTAGGAGCTTTGTTTGTCAATAGTGCCCAAAGTAGCCAAATTAGTGGACAAAGAATCCATGAAGACACAACTCTTACCAAAGCTTTTAACTTTGACAACGGACTCCTCAGTTTTATCGGTAAGGAAGCTTTATTATGCTTTACACTGTTTTTTTAAGTTGATGTCTGTTCTTAAATTATTGTGACTAAATTAAACTTGTTTCACCTCATAAAATTGTATAGGGCCACAAAAACGACTAATTAAAATACAACCGTTTTATTTAAAGTTTTATGTTAATAACAAATACTATAAAAATATTTCTAAACCAAAACAAATTTATTAAAAATTTGTTTAAAAAAATATATTATTGTTTTACATTTTGTGATTTAATAAAAAAAGATTACATTTTGTGTTTTTTATAGAAACTTTTACTCTAGAGGGTTTTATTCATTTTCTTTTTCATTTTCTCACAAAATATAGCGTAAGATTAGTTTCTACGCTGCTAGAAATAGATAAAAAAACCTTTTAAAAAACCTGGGTAGAGCTTAGAACGCTTTATACAAAATTGTATTTGCTGCAAAAAAATTTGCTTAAAATTTATCTGCGTTCAATAAGTAAAAACTTCTGTGTTTTTCTTACATTTTTTGAAAAAAAATAATTAAAAAAGCATTAGTTAGTAGCCTATCAATCTTGGGCTTATTGTTACTTTTTTGTTTCATTTAAAGGTTTTTGGGCAATAGATTGGTACCAGTTCTGGACGAATTATATTACAATTCAAATTATTATACATTTATTTTATAGGTCAAAGTGAACAGTCTATTGTGTATAGGTAAATTATTGGACAATCTAGAAGCTTGGATGGTTACTGACAAGATTCTACCTTTTCTTCCCAAAATTAACTCCAAAGAGCCTGGTGTACTAATGGCGATATTAGGTATAAAATCATAAATTATCACAATTAGAGCCGTCTCTTCTAAAACTCATTTGTTATTTGAAGGAATTTTTTACTGTTAGATACACTCACAGCATTTTACTGGTGTCCAGAAGTTTTGTCTTTTACAATTTGACTTTAAACATCTAGTCTTTTACATCTCGTCATCGTTATCCTTTGCCAGTAACCAAAGTTTCGTTCAACCCTGGTTTGTTCCATCCGGCACGCTCCTCACCTTACTCACCCCCCTCTTTCCACTCTCGGAGGGGATCAGCAACCGCTGTGGGGTTCGCCCAAAGGTCCTCTGGTCCCAAGGTTGTGTTAATGTGTGTGCATGTGAAAATATGTTCTGTTGTGTGTATTTGTGTTTTGCATAGCGGGCAGTTTGGTGATGTGTATTATTGTGTGGGACTGATTTTGTGTAGGTAAGAGTAGAGGAAAGGAGATTTCCCTGCCCTGAGTTGAGCGAAGGTTCTCCTGACCCCGCGAACAAAATTTTCTTCCTCATTGTGTATTACTGGTGCTTTTGTTTGAAGTATTGAGTTTATTGGAGTGTTGTTGATGTAGTTTGTGACTGTGTTTGTGTGGATTTGTTGTTTTAGTGCTTTGTAAGTTTTGTTGTGTATGTCTGTTGGAATGTTTGTTGTGTAGTTTTTGTTCTGAAATATTGTTTGCTTTTTGATCCTGCTGGGTGCAGGTTGTTGTGTTAAGTAGTTAAGTGGATTGTTTGTGTACATGGTTGCCAATTTTCCTTGTTTTGCATGGAGTTGAATGTGTGTTGCTATTCGGAGGAATTTAGCCTCTATGTGTGTGATGTGTGTGCATAGATGAACACGGTCAAAAAGCTAGGAGGGGTGTTTACCCCGGTTAAATGACATTTCAAAATCTAGGGGGTCGAACCCCCCCCCCTAGCTTTTCAGGGGGGGTCGACCCGTGGTGGAAGATTTTGAAACCTAGAGGGGGGTCAGGTGGGGTCCAATTTCCAAAACAAAATACTTTTATTAAACCATTAAATATTTAATAATAGTTTTTTTATAAGATAATACTACATTTTATTAAATAAAAAGCGATATTTAGGTATAAAAAGGGTGTAAAAACATGAATTTGTGTTAAAAATTCACGTTTTTGGAAAAAAATTTAGTATAAAAAAGTACTTAAAATTTTCTCGAGAGGGGAGGGGGGGTCAGATTTCAAAATCTAGAGAGGGGTGGGGGTCAGGGGTAAAAAATTCGAAAATTTGGGGGGAGGGGGGCCCTGGATTTTTTTTGTAGGGGGGGAGGCCAAAATTTCGAGGCTATGGGGGGTGGACCCTACCCTACTCCCCCCCTTGTTCATCTATGTGTGTGTGTGTGTGTGTTTGTCTGTGGTGTGCCCTGTTGCGACCCTGAGAGCAGTGTTTTGTATTGTTTGCAGTTTATTAATTGTGTGTTTCATGTTGTCGGGCTCCAGACTGTGCTGGCATACTCGATTATTGGTCGAGTGATTGCCTTGTATGTGTGTGTGAGTGTTTCTTTTGGTTTACCCCACGATGTTGCTGTGAGTGCATTTATGATTTTAAGTGTTTTGCGTGCTTTGCTGTGTGTATTTGCGATGTGTGTGTTGAATGTAAGCTTGGGGTCAAAAGTGAGCCCCAAGATTTTTGGTTTTTTAGATGTGATGAGTGTTGTGTTGTTTATTTGTTGTGATAGTTGTGTGCTGTACTCTGCAGGATCTGGTGTGAATAGTGTGGATGTTGTTTTGCTTGCATTTAGTGTGAGTTGGTTGTTGTCTCTCCATGTTTGTATTGCGTGTAAGTATGTTTGTATTTGTTGTTGTGCTATGTGGTAGTTTGGGAGTAATGCGTATATTGTGATGTCATCTGCATATGTTATGATGTGTAAGTTTGGTGGTGGTGCTGGAATGTCTGCGGTGTAGATGTTGAATAGTGTGGGTGATAGACAGACAGGAGCCTTGTGGGACTCCTGTTTTTATGAGTTTTTGTTTTGATTTGTGATTGTTGTATGTGGTGTATGGTTTGCGACCTTTGATGTAGTTGTTTATGAATTTTGTGATTGTTGTTGGTACTTGTGTTTGTGCGAGTTTGTGTATGAGTGTGTGGTGATTGACAGTGTCAAAAGCTTTGGACATGCCCAGTGCTACGATGCAGTGTGGTGGTTTCGGTGTGTTGAAACCTGTTGCTATTTGAGTATAAAGTGTTTGTAATGCTGTGTATGTCGTCGAGCATACATAGGCATTGGGGGGGTTGGGGGTTTAACCCCCCCTGAATTCTGAGAAAGGGGGTTTAACCCCCCCCCCTCACTCAGAAGTGGGAGGGGGAGAAAAAGTTAACCCCCCAATTTTGGAAAAATGAAGAAAAAAATGTCTTTAAATGACTTCTAACTGCCTCCAAACTTAATTTTTGACGTCAAAATGAATGTTTTAAGCAATAAAAAGCTCAAAAATGCAAAAAAAAAAAGGGATTTTTGACCTAAAATTAGCGTTTTTTACCTATTTTTTCTTCAAAATCGAAAAACGATATGGGTAAAATGTACTCCAGAAAAAAACGATATGGGTATTTTGCGTTTTTGGATTTTAACCCCCCCCCCCCTAATTTGGGGTTTAACCCCCCCCCCCACTCCGGACCAACTTGCCCATGTATGTCGTCGAGTGTTGTTTTTTGAAGCCGTGTTGGTATGTTGTGTTTGGTATGTTGCTTGTGATGCATGGGAGTATGATTTTTTGCAAGATTTTGCGAGTGCGGATATGAGTGAGATGGGCCTGAATGATTGACTGTTGTTGATGTTTTTGTTTGGTTTTGGAATTGGAATGTAGTTGAAGAGTTTCCAACTGTGTGGTATTGTGTTTGTGTTTATAATGTTACTGTGGAGTTGTGTGACGTATTGTAGTGCTTCGTTGCCTAAATGTTTGAGGTGGTGTATGTTTGTGTTGTCAGGCCCAACTGAATTGTTTGTTTTGTGTGTTGTATTGCTGTGATTGTTTGCTGTACTGTTAGTGTGATGGGTGTGGATTTTAGTTGTTTGATTGCGCCAGTAATTTTGCGGTCTGTTTTGTTTGTTTTGTGAGTTGTGGATTGTGTAAATTGTTTGTTGAAATGTTTTGCTATGCTGTATGGGCGAGTGATTGTTTTTGTGTTGAATGTGATTGCCCTGTTTTTGTCTGTACGTTGTTTTTTGTTGTTGAGTTGTGCTATTGTGTTGTATAGTTTGTAAGAGTTGTGTTTGTGGGTAAAATGTTTTGTGATGTGTTGCTTCCAGATGTTTGCTTTATGTTCTGCTATTTATTGTATTTTGTTTGTTTAGCTGTTGTGTGTCTGGATGTTTGGAGTCTGCTTGTCTGAGTGCGTTGCGGTGTTGTGTGAGTTGTATGATATGTTGCGGTAGTGGCCAGTTTGTGTGCTTAATGTGACCTTTGGGAATATGTGCTTTGTCTGCTTGAATAATGAGTTTTGTAAATGTTTTGTTTTCTTGATGTATGTTTGTAGTGGGCATAGGTCACCGACCTTCGACGGCTCAGGGGGGGGGTCCACACCCCGGGGTGTGGAGGTTATTCACCTCCAGGGGGGGGGTCACACCCCGGGGTGTTTTTTTTGAAAAAAGCAGGGGGGCGGGTCACACCCCGGGGTGTTTTTTTTTTTTGACCAAAATTGACAATTTTTTGACGAAATTTGACCATTTTTTAAGCATTGTCTGGTGGGGGGGGGGGTGGTCAAAATGGGCCTTAGGGGGGGTCAGGGGTTCAAGGGGTCGATTGGGGGGAGGGGTCAGAGATGGGCCTTAGGGGGGGGTAGGTCTCAGAGGCCGTAGGAGGGGGGGGTGACCCCCCCCTACCCCCCCCGTCGGTGACCTATGGTAGTGGGTGGGAGTGTTTGCATGTTGCCTTCTATGTGTGCGGTAAAGGCTTGCCAGTTTGCTTTTTTGTAATTTGTGAATGTTGTTTTCGTGTGTTGTTGTTTGTGTGTGTGCATGTTTAGTGTTGTGAGTATTGGTAGGTGGTCTGAATTGAGTGCATGTAGTGTTTGCCATGAGTGGGTGTTGTTGATGTTTGCTGAGATTGTTGTGATGTCTGGAGATGTTTGTTGTTGATTAGTTGCTGTTGGTTTGCGTGTTGGTGTATTTGTGTTGAGTATTGTGTGTTTTGAGTTTATGATTATGTCCGCTACTGCTTCCCCTCTACGATCTTCTATGAGAGAAAACCATAGAGGGGAGTGAGCGTTTATGTCGCCTGTGATGATTGTGTTGTCTTGCAGGATGAGTTGGTGTATGATGTGTGTTGTGTCTGCTATTTGGTTGTTTTCTGTTGTTGCTAATTGAGTGTCCCTTGGAGGGATGTAGATGTTTGCTGTCTTTGTGGATGTATGTCAGTGTGCGTGTTTGTCTCGTGTTGTGTGTTTGTTGTGGGGTTTGGGGGTTGTTGTGTGTCTTTTGATGTATGTCAGTAGTCCTCCCCCAGTTTTGCCTTGTCTATCTTGTCTGCACGCGGTGTAGTCTTGTAGTTTTGGTGCATTTGTTTGCGATACTTTGAGTTTTGTTTCTTGCAATGTGATGGTTTCTGATTGAGTTTTGTTGGCAAGCATTTGTAGCTCTGTAATGCCTGTGTTAATGCCATTGATGTTTATTTGTAGTATTTTTAGTTTTGATTTGGAGTGTTGAGTGTTTGTGTTGTGTTATTTTGTGTTTTGGTGTTTGTTTGTTGTTTTGTTTTTGTGGTTGTTTTTTGTGTTTGGTGTAGGGTGTGTAATTGGCAAGACCATGTTGGTTGTTGTTTGTATTGTTTGAGTGTGGTTTGCCCGCATTTTGCATGTACCCAGTGTGGTGTGTGTTTGTTTTTGCATTGTATTAGTGTTTGTTTGTTAGTAATGTTTTTGTTGCATATGTTACATGTGCCGTATATTACTGTGATCCTGGGACCAGGGTTGGTTTTGACATCCCCCGCGCGCAGTATTTGAAGCTCCAGCCAGAGTCCGGGTTTCGGATTGGAGCTTGGCAAAAAGGTGCCAACTGGCTGCTGGTTTGAAGTTGGTCCTGACTTGAAAACGATGCGTTGATGAATGTTGTTTTGCGTCGTTCTGCATTCCCACCGCGTGCAGGCCAGTCTTCGAAAAGCTCGTCTTTTGGATGTAATTTTGTAAACGTATTTCAACCAGGCGAGTTTCCACCCAAACCATAAAGGTTTGCTTGTTTTTTTAGGTTTCGTTTAGGCGTAGGGAAAAAATAGGAATTCGAAAAGCACACTATTATATACAAATTTACTAAGACAAAGTTTTGCTTAATTATTAGGTTTCGCTTAGGCTTAGGTTCGCAGTTTCTCGAAACAAATCATTGAATAAAAGTTTATGATGGTAAAATTTAGCTTGATTTTAAGGTTTTGTTTAGGCTTAAGTAAAAAAAATTTCGATTCATTGTTTTGTTTAAGTCGCGAAATACGAACTTGTCTTTTAAAAAGTACGTTTACAAAATTGCATCCAAAAGACGAGTTGTAGAAGACGACATGTAAAAGGCGAGATGAGATGTAAAAGACGTAATTTCCGGGAACCCATTTTACTTTATGCCCCAGAGTCCTAAAAGTGTACAAAAAGACGCCGAATTTTTGCAAATTAAAGTATTATTACTCCTTCCAAACTTATAAAAGAAGTTTTTTTTCAGTTTCAATCGGAAAACAAGAAATTTAACGAAAAAAAAGTTTTGCCATATTTTACTATGTATTATTACCTGCGAACATAATTTATGAACAAATCTTGCAAACCTTGAAATAAGGTCAAGCTGAATTTTTTTGGTTTCATTTTATTCATGCATGCTTATGACCTACTTTAAAACAAGTGAAACAGATTTTCTAAACAATTTATTTTGCCAAATTTTTATTAGGTTTAATCCGCTTTACCTAAGATCTCGGTTTTAATATTTTATAATTGAAGTTAACTCGGTTATTATGAGCTTAATTAAATAATTTTGTTCCAACAGCGTAATTTCACTTTGGGTATTAACGTAATGTTCGCAGATCTGTGTAGTGCCCCCCCGGGTTTTATTGGGGGGCAATTTCAAAATGGGGGGCACGGGGGGCAACTTTTTTGAAACGGGGGGCAAACAAGGGAGAAAGAAAAAAAGAAGGGGCAAAGGAAACAGGGACAAAAAAGCAAAAAATAAGGTAAAAATAGGTCTAAAATAGTTTAAAATGCATTGAAATGGGCTAAAAACTGCAGAAATTTCGCGATGGTGGCGTCATTGTAGGTCAAAATAGCGCCATAATAATTTTTGGGAACTTTTTTATTTTTGAGCGAAGGGGGGACAAATCCTCCAATAAAGCGGGGGCAATTCCAGACCGTGCACAGGTCTGTGTTGGTATGGTGATTTTTAAGAAATGAGCATTATGTTCTATTCTAGTAATTAGTATTTATATGCTAAAAGAAGTATAAAAGTTACGTCGTAAAAATTGACTTTAATAAAAAATGAAGAAAAAATATAAAATATTATTACGTTTTAGGTATATATAAATTAAGCTACGCCAATAGTAAGCTGGGGATCAGTAAGGAGATGTGTGCAAAAAGCGCTCTACCATTTCTTATCGCTTCCAGCATTGAAAACAGCCTGAACCTCGCTCAATTTGAAGCATTTATGACCCTAATAAAGTAAGGCTTATATAATAAATATCCTATGTAAACATTTTATTTTTCTAAAAAATTTTAAAATAATAGATTTTGCGCACCATTAAATATCAGGCATGTTTTTTACGGGACTATCTTTTGGTTGCATGCCTATTTTATGTTTTGAGTAGGAGTTTTGGAGATGGAATGGATAGATCCATAGGTAACATAACCGCTGAAGCTAGGGTGGTGGCTGGATACCTCGGAGTAAATTCCATTTTCGGAAACTAAAGGGGTGTGCTCCCCCTCTCTAGGATTTAAGTAAGGGGGTCGACCCGTGGTAAACCAGTTTGAAATCTAGAGGGGATCAGGGGGCCGATTTTCTAACAAATTGGTTTTAAAGAATTTAATTAAGGACTAATATTGCATTTCATTGACTAAAATCCGTATTACTGGTGAAGTGAATGCTTATATTGTGTAAGGTGATTGATTGGATATAAAACTTAACAGAAATTTTCATTTTATATGGGTAGATGGGAACATCTATACAAACACAAATAAACAAGCAAGTTGTTTATAAAAAGTGTTTAAAAGTATTGATTTTACTAGAAGAACAATTGTGTTTTTTAACGTAAATACCGACCAAAACTTTGACCAAAAATTGACTAGATTGGAGGGAAAGGGATTCATTTAAAAATTCTAGAGCAAAAGGGGGTAGAGTGTCAAAATAAAAAAAGTATGGAAAAGAAGGCCCCAGACTTTTTTATGGAGAGATTAAATTTTAAGCATTGTGACCTTAATTTTGCTCACCAATGTTTGACCCCCGAATTTAAAAAAAATCAAAAAAGATTCTTCATTGAGGTTAAAACAAATATTTTAGGCATTATTATGGAATTAAAATATAGCTAATTAATTTATATAAAAAATGTTTTAGAGCCATGCTGGAAAAAGTAGAGACAGAACAAAAATCTCGTTTACAACAGCTTTCCCAATTACAAGAAAATCAAAGGTATTTTACCTCTTTCTAATGGATTTTGTTCTTGCAGTATTGCATGGTTCACCACCACATTTGTTTAATAATGAAAGAACAGAATAGCGTCAGTCTCTTTTCCCGTTTTGACCATGGTCAAGCTAAGCTTAATAGAGCAGTGGATACCTGTGAAAAAGTATCCTTTGATATTGGGAACTCCATTATTTATGAGGGTTAACAACAAAATTAAAGTCAATAGGCTCAAGTTTATCAAAAAAATTCGTACTTTAATTAATTAACTGATTACAATGGTTTAAAGACATAATCTAATTTAATTGATTAAAATATTTTAATCAACCATAAAAAAAATTCTAAAAAATGCGTTTTAATAAAAAAAATTCAAGCTAAATTTTTTAAAAAAATTAAGAGTTTATTGGAGAGTTCCAGAAAAGAATAAGATCTCAAATGAAGAATTTTTGAGAACATAGGACAATAAAACGGTAGCCCCACAAACACGTATTAAAAAAGAGTTAAAAGTTGCACTGTCGATTTTAAATATGAACGTTGGTCTTTTTGTTTGATGTTCATAACTAATAGTTTATAAGTAAGAAATCATAACTGAGAAATTATAAGTTTTATTCCCCAGGCACCTTCTCTCAAAAATCTCCTAAACTTTGATAGTAAAAATAAGGTTTTTAAAGAATAATCTCAAAATTTTCGGATATACCGGCGGTATATCCGAAAATCTTCTGGCGGCCTTTTCGAAGCCCAAGCTAAAACCAAATTTTATTTTAAAGTTTTAAGTTACCAATATTTTTCGCGGCTCCAAATTCTTAAATTTTTGCGACGGCCGGTTCTAAAATTCCTACATACACAGATGAACAAGGGGGTAGGGTGGGTTCCACTACCCTGGCCTTGAAATATTGCCCCCCCCCCTAAAAAAATCCAGGGGGCCCCCTCCCCCCAAATATTAAAATTTTTTACATCTGACCCTCTAGATTTTGAAATATGACCCCCATAGATGTTTTTGGTCGGGTCCGCTAGGGGGGTCTTCCCCCGAGTGGAAGGCCAAAATTTTTTAAGGGGGGGGGGGGTCCAGACCCCCTGGCTTTTAGGGGGATCGACCCCGGGTGCGAGATTTCAAATTTAGGGGGGGTCAGGGGGGACCAATTTTTTAACAAAATTTTTTTAACTCAATAATTTAAGTGTTTTAGGTCCAATATTGAATTTTGTGTACTAAAACCGCCTATTTAGGCCTAAAAAATGTATTTAAACACTGTTTTCAACTAAAAAACCGTGTTTTTGACAGTAAATAAAAAAATATACCTCCAAATTGGTCGGCAGGGGGGAGGGGTTCCGGCCTTCCAGGGAAGGGGGTTCTCAAAATTTGGGGGGGGTGGATCTCTGGGGGGGGGGTGCAAAACCCTCTTGGGCCTCCCTGTCCCCTCCCCAAAAAAAAAACATCTATGCCCCCCCCCCCCCCCAGCTCTCGAGAAAATTTTAAGTACTTTTTTGATACTAAATTTTCCTCCAAAAACGTAAATTTTTACACAAACTCATGTTTTTACACCCTTTTTATACCAGAATATTGCTTTTTATTCAATAAAATGTAGTATTATCTTATAAAAAAACTATTAATAAACGTTTAATGGTGTAAAAGTATTTTGCTTCGGACATTGGACCCCACCTGACCCCCTCTAGATTTCAAAATCTTCCACCCCAGGTCGACCCCCCTAGAAAGCTGGGGAGGAGGGGGTTCGACCCCCCATAGATTTTGAAATGACATTTACCCGGGGTAAACACACACCCCTAGGTTCAGTGAACGTGTTCGTCTATTCCTACATACAGTTTAAAAGGCCTCGTACCAACCTGTGTCGCCTGTCTGACACCCATACTATTTTTAAACTTGAAAAACCTTAATTTTAATGTACTATACTTAATAAAAAAACAAATATTTTAGAGCTGGTATGTCAGATTTTGGCCAGGTGCTAAATGAAGCAGACAGCAAAAAACACGTAAATAATTTTTCAATAATTTGTCATTAAGTTAACGTATTTTTAATTGTTTTTGTTACTGTCCATTCTAATGTGTTTACGTTTATTGTACAAAATTTAGCTATGCTTTACTAAACTTAGCGCTCATTCATAACGTTTAGCTTCAACTGATAACGGTAATTAAGCAAATTCATAGAAAGGCATAAAAATTCAAGCTTTTTGTAATTATTTTACCGATCTTTTATAACTAATTTTCGAAAATTGTGGTTGAACTCCTGTCTGGGGGGGGTGGGGTTGGTTGTCCAACCGCAGAAACTCGTGGGCGGACAGACTGCTTGGTGAGTATATATAAATGAATTAAGTCAATAAATGGCTATTATAATAGCTCCCCCATTTTAACTTGTTTGCTGTTTGGGGGTGTTTGTTGGAGGTCTCTTATGCAAGTTTTCTGTTTTTTTTATATAGGAGTTGCACATTTTTCGGTATATTATATATTTTTGATAGTACAATGTAATCCCTAAAGTAAAGTTTAATATCAAATGTTTTGTGCCATAAAAAATTTTGCAAAATGCTAGCCTAACATGCAGCAGGTTGTTGAACTTAGCGGTTAAAAATCTTGAAACCTGTAGCCAGACTACCTAAGTCTAACTCGTAAATTTAAACTATTGCAGGTACCAAAAGATTTGCAAGGGTTGGACGATTTGTCAAGTTTAAGTTCTCCGTCTCAATCCCGCCCTGGATCATCCCAAAGTGGGAAACTTGGAAAGGTAATGTTGATTTTATTTTTGTGTATTCCCTTAATTGAAATTTAATTATTTTCAAAAAATAAACCACCTGGCTGCCCAATTACAGATGATAATGATTCCAACGTTATTTGCAAAATACTGTTGGTATAAAGGAGCAATTTTTGGCAAAATCAACAGTTTACGGTTTCATGGTTGCAGCAACGATAAAAGTATCGCCCACGCATCATTGTCGTTAAATGAATCAAAGCCAGTATATACACGACAGCGTATCGCATAATATCTGACACAATATCGTTATATTATTATAATAACGAATAATATATTATATTATTTGTTCTGTCATTGCGGAGAAGAGATTTTAATTTAATTATCCAGCTCCACATCACCAAACAATTCTAAAGTTAAATAACTTTTATCTAAATTAACCCCTATGTTGTCAAAAATTGTTTACTTAATTTTTTTCAGATTTAAAAAATTTTATTTTATTTTAGGGACCTCTTTCGCTGGAGGAGAAGCGGCGTTTGGCCGCTGAACAAGAACACAACATTAAACTCCGGCAACAACCCGAACTAAAACCCACGCAGACCCTCAACGGGACTCTGCGCCCCGCCAACCCCTCGAACGCATTCCAGCAAAAAGTGCTCAGGGATCCCGTGGACCTGACGTCCGCCCTTCCGTCCCCTCCGCGTGGCGGCGGAGGAAATAACCCCCAGGTGCAACTGGGTCAGCCGTCGACGGCCTACGGCGGCGGCCTCCAGCAACCCAACTACAATCTAAATAGTCAGCAGCAGCCCGGAATGGCGTCGAACAGTTTTAATATGGGCGCTTTTTCCAATTCGAATAGCGGCGGCGGGGGGTTCGGGGACTACAACCGGGCGTCTCCGGCCTCCGGCGGCGGCCTACCCTCCCAACCCATGGGGTTCGGGGCTTTAACTTCCTCGCCGGGTATGGGAGCTCTAACTTCCCCACCCACGCAGCAGCAAAAGCAGCAGTGGGGTGGTGGCGGTATGCAAAACCGGTCGGCTTTCGGATCCATCCCCGCCGCGAACGCGGAACTGCAATTGGATCTAGGGGATTTCGACAGTTTCGTGAGCGCCAAGCCGCCGGCTGAGCCGCCGAAGCCGAAAGCGACCCCTGGGAGCATCGACGATCTGCTAGGTTGAATGGTGTTTTTTGTTTTATCGATTCGGACGATTTGCTAAGTGTGACGGGAAACTTAGTATCTGTTGTATTCTTATTGGCAACTCAGCAGTATATGGTTTGATTAGCAAATTGACTATTCTTCAAGTCAGCAGTAAATGTGCAAATTGATCATTTTTAGTGATATTAATGTAAGAAGTTTTACGTCAACTTAAGACTGACGCAAAGTGCATAGTTACGGGGTGTAACGTGTAAGGATTTCTTAAAAATTATATCTATAAATCAAACTCGAAGATTATGGAGATCTAATTTAACTAAAAGTGATGTTAAGTGTATTCATAGGTCACCGACCTTCGACGGCTCAGGGGGGGGTCCACACCCCGGGGTGTGGAGGTTTTTGACCTGGGGTCAGGGGGGGGGGGTGGGGTGTTTTTTTTTGAAAAAAAAGCACCCGGGGGGCTGGGGTGTTTTTACCATTTTTTCTGACCAAAATTGACAATTTTTTGACAAATTTGACCATTTTTTAAGCATTTTTTGGGATCTGGGGGGGGGGAGGGGGGGGGGGGTCAAAATGCAGGGGGGGCCTCTAGGGGGAGGGGTTGATGGGGGGAGGGGTCACTAAAAAGTTGTGGGGGGGGGTGTGGGCGTGGGGGGGGGGGCGCCCCCCCCCCTGTGGTGGGGGGGGGGGTTGTGTTAAGTATATTTTATGTTTATTGATTAAATTAATAATTAATAGTTATTTATTATGTAGTTATCAGTTATTTTTTTTGTTTTATCGACGATTCTTGGTCATTTTGCTGTTTTTGGCATAATTTTGCACCAAAATTTTTTTAATTTTAAAAAAGTGATAAAAAGGCTAAGCCTCAAACAGCCTCGTTGGTCAAAAAACACCGTATTTTTAACCTTTTAACACATTTTAGTTGAGACAGCATTGTAATTATTACTACCAGCCAGACCTGTGCACTGCCACCTTCATCTTTTATATTACCATTACATGTAATATAAAAAAAGAGCGGTTTAACTCATACATGGGCAAGTTGGTCCGGAGTGGGGGGGGGTTAAACCTCAAATTAGGGGGGTTAAAATCCAAGAAACGCAAAATACCCATATCGTTTGTTTTTTTTTGTTTGTTTTTTTTTGGAGTGCATTTTACTCATATCGTTTTTCAATTTTGAAGGAAAAATAGGTAAAAAACGCTAATTTTAGGTCAAAAAGGCCCTTTTATTTCATTTTTGAGCTTATTTTTGTTTTAAACATTCAATTTCACCTCAAAAATTAAGTTAGAAGTCATTTTAAAGACATTTTTTCTTAATTTTTCCAAAATGTGGGAGTTAACCTTTTCTCTCCCCCCCCCCCACTTCCGAGTGGGGGGGTTAAACCCCTCTTCTCAAAATTTGGGGGAGGGTTAACCCCCCCCCCAACCCTCCTGTGCCCATGTGTGGTTTAACTACTAATCGTTTATACCTGCAACAGCAAAATCAGTCTTTTATTTTTATTATCTAATTGATTAAGGCAAATATTTGTGGGGGCGTCAACAGCACAAAAAGGTGTGCACTAGCGGAAATAATTTTAGTGGTTGTAGATAATCATAGATGAACACGGTCAAAAAGCTAGGGGGTGGTGTTTACCCCGGGTAAATGACATTTCAAAATCTAGGAGAGGGGTCCTAGGGGGGTTGAACCCCCCCCACCTAGCTTTCTAGGGGGGGTCGACCCGGGGTGGAAGATTTAAAAAACCTAGTTGGGGGTCAGGTGGAGTCCAATTTCTGAAACAAAACAATTTTAAACCATTAAATATTTAATAATAGTTATGTAATGTCCCTGCCTATCTGTCGTGTGTGAGTTTTATAATAACAGGCGAGGGAGCACTACAAGGCCCTTGCGCTGAAGTCGTAGTGTGGAATTCAAGTGGAAGATTTTATGTCGCACGTTATATGTTCCCACAATAGGCCCGATGAGGCCACAGTCTTTGTCGCAAACCCTGGGCTGGTCAGGATAACTGCTTTGGATTTCAACTGGGCTGGAAGAACTAGCCTAGGGGTTAGGGACTAGTTCCGAGCAGAGTCTTGATTTTCTAACTTGCCAAATAACTTTCTTAAAATATAGTTTTCCAGAATCAAAGAGATAGAAATAATATTTTTATGCATCCTCCTGTCCGAAACGGTGGATAGAGGGACATCACCCTTCCGCTTACTCGACAATAGCCAAAAAACGACAACCAGCGACCGAGCAACTTCGCCAATTCCACAATGCGACAATATTGATGCTTTATCCAATGACATGAAAAAGTTAGCGACAGAGAAAAAACCAGCAATGTCGGCCGCAGCAGAGCCTCCGGCAGGAGAAGCGACCGAATTTGTTGTTACTGTTTCGACAGATATCAATCTAAATGAATCCATCGACTGCCTGGGCGCATACAATCGACATTATTACATTGCGCTTTATGTGGACACATCAAGTAGCTGCTGTAAATGACGGACAAGCACCACTGGTCAAAAGTTGGCACAACATCATTAAGCAAACCGAGGAACTTCTAGTGGCTGCAAGAAATTCCAACAAACAAGACCACATTACTGACGTTATCCGGCCAGTCAACGAAGAAGTTTTAATAACCTGGGGAAATGTTATCGTTAGACCAGACAATGTCACCCCATCGGTCGGATTTAAAGAGAATATGCTAGTTCCGTCATCCTGGCTGGAATGGGATTTCGCCTTACAAGCCCCGATGCTACCAGCCGACGACAAGCTTTCCAATTTGCTAGTGTTTGTGCGACTAGACGGCGGGCATTCCAGAATTACCCGCATTCGAGGAGCAGCCGTTTCCAACTGCTTTAAAACTGTGACGATTCAGCTGACCCATATGCGTCCAAACCACGACACCTTTTTTGGGAAAGTGGTGGACACCAACGAAACTGTAGTGATTCACCGCGACGTCATCAACGCTAACTTTCCCAACGCGGCAAATTGGGATTTTCGCACACTGCAGGCAGTTCTGGAGCGTGGAACTTACAAAGTTACAGTGACGCCTAACTTTGGTGGAAGTTCTGCAACCCGAAAGAAATACCGCGTGGCGAAATTCATTAATTAGCGACAAACTTATTTAATGCTATGGAACGATAAGGACTTTTTTATGGCGACAAATAATTCTTATTCTTGTGATTCTGAAGACATATTTTTATTTGACTTTTGGTAACAACTACGATGTGACGACCATGGTTACAGAGAACGGACATTGCGACATTTTTTTAATATAATATTATGTAGATAAAAGAAGGCCCAGTTAGGATGTGGTTTTGTATAAGATTTTTTTTTATGACTCGCTTGCTCGGATCCCCGCTTAAATACTCCACTCGTCAGCCCACGTATTCCCGGGACTTGGCAATAGTTTTACATATTTGTGAAGTGTCCGGGCACTCGGCTAGACGAGTGGGTTAACGAAAACCCCGAAACTATTTCTTCCAGACTTATAAAAAACCTAAGTTTTTATAAATGGATTTAGAAATTAATTAAAACTAAATTATTTATTTTTGGTGAGTTACAGTTATTTTATAAGATAATACTACATTTTATTCAATAAAAGCGATATTTAGGCATAAAAAGGGTGTAAAAACATGAATTTGTGTTAAAAATTCACGTTTTTGGAAGAAAATTTAGTATAAAAAAGTACTTAAAATTTTCTCGAGAGGGAAGGGGGGTCAGATTTTAAAATCTAGAGGGGGGGTCAGGGGTAAAAAATTTAACAATTTGGGGGGAGGGGGCCCTGGATTTTTTTCTAGGGGGGGGGCCCCCAAAATTTCGAGGCTAGGGAGGTGGACCCCACCCTACCCCCTTGTTTATCTATGTAGATAATAGAATAGTCTACCAATAGACTTGTGTGCGATATCAGTAAAAAAATTGTCTTTGAATAGGCTCTTTTTGGTAGGAAATATTCATATTAGTCGATAGAGAGCAAAAATGCCACGGTTAATTATAAGCAAAATCCGAAGTTTTTGACGTACAAATGTATAATTTTTATGAGCAATTACGTTTTTTCCGCCAGAATTATAAACCATGCGTTCTGAGTTTTCAATTTTAAAAATTTTAAATTTTATTTAAACACACAATTTTAACAAAAAAAACTTTATAACATAAACATATTCAAAATGGACGGTTAAATTTTTGGGCTTAAAACAGTTTAAAACAGTTCTTCATGTTTTTTTTATTCAAATTTCATAAAATGTCAAGTTTGTTTTAAAATTCATCTGATTTAAATAAAAATTTCCAATGCGTATGCAGACCTGTGCACGGTCTGGAAATCCCTCCCACTTTTTTGGACGATTTGCCCCCCCTCCCGCTTTATTGAAGGATTTGCCCCCCTCGTTTTATTCCCCCCCCCCGCCAAAAAATGAAAAAGTACCCTAAAATTAAGACGCCATTTTTGACCTATGATGACGCCATCATCGTGAATATTTTGCAGTTTTTAGCCTGTTTCACTGTATTTTAAGCCATTTTAGACCTATTTTTACCTTGTTTTCGCTTTTTTGTCCCTTTTTTCCCTTTTCCCTTCTTTTTTCTTTTTTTTTCTTTTATTCTCTTTTTTTTTCTTTTTCTCCTGCTTGCCCCTTCCCCGTTTCAAAAAAGTTGCTCCCCGTGCCCCTCCCCCGTTTTGCAATTGCCCCCCCCCCCCCAATAAAACACCTCGGAGGGCGAGCACAGGTCTGCGTATGCAGACCTGTTCACTGCCCCCCGGGGTTTCATTGGGGGGAGGGGCAATTCCAAAATGGGGGGCACAGGGGAAAATTTTTGTAAAGAAGGGGGGTAGGGAAATAAAATAGGAGAGGCAAGCAGGGTAAAAAGAGAAAAAAAGAAGAAAAAAGCAGGAAAAAAAGTCAAAAAAATAAGTAAAAATAGGTCAAAATAAGCTTAAAATACATTAAAATATGCTAAAAACTCCAAAAATTTTGCAATGATGGCATCATAATAGGGCAAAAAACACACGTCATAATTGTTAAGTACTTTTTTATTTTTGGGCGGGGGGGCACAGCCGCTGCTAATATTCCGGTGGGAGGGGGTATATTTAGGCCGTGCACAATAATTTTTACCAAAAATGAATAAAAACATGCTTTCTGGGGTTTTTATTTAAGGAAATTTTAAATTTAATACCAGATTTTAAATTATGCGAAAATTTTACAACAAAGCTTTACAACAGAAATATTTACGTAATGGAAAGTTGGATTTTGAGAGCAAATAAAGCCAAAAAATCGTAAAATTTTTTATGGCAACAGTATGGCTGACACGTGCTAATTGTTAAAGTCAAACAAGCAGGTAGATCTGGGGAAAAATTAAATCAATGTGTAGTTAGTTGTGTTAGAATTACACAATAACTTTTGTATAAAAGGTGTTTCAGTTTGATTCGCCCATATTATAAAGCTCTGAATATTTCTGTAAACGTATTTTTTATACAGGTTCTATTTTAATAGAATTGAGTTTGATAATTAACAGTTTATTCAGTTTGTGTGCTTACGAATGGTGTGAATCAAGCTGTTTTACACTTAAGCCTGAAAGATTTTTGTAATGGTTCATTCGATTTACACCTTATTATTCCCCATCCCCACACAGCTAATCCTACTGGGGCTATATTTTTTTCTCAGTTTAATTAAATCCCCATTGTAGTTATTTGAGACTGACATCACTACAGTGGGGAATATTATTTGACGTGAGTACTTTTATGGCCTAATTATGCATACAATTCCCATTTTAGAAGCGGAAGCCACTTTTCGGCATAAACTGGGTGTGCGCTCTTGGGGCGAGAAGCGAGCCCAAAAACCGCAATTTCAGCATCAAAAGGGAGCCCCGATGCCCAACCAGATCTTCGGCGATTGGGACAAGCACTGAAACCGGTCTGAAATGACGACACATCGGGTTTTTATAGGTAAACACGGAAGCAAAGCAACGTTGTTTGTCGCTGGTTTATAATTAAAAGTTATGTTTAAAAAGAAAATTTAAAGTCATTTTTGCATTTTAAGATTTTTTTAAACGAACTATCGCTATACGTCAAAAAAAAACTTTAAATTTAGTTATAATTCTTTTTAAAGACATTTCGTTTCTTTAATTTTTTAATTCTTGCTCATATTTTTGAGGTGGGCTTGATGAATTAGTTTTATTTGAAAATTTTAAAATTTTTTAAAAAAAGTTGTTTTAAATTGTTTCAAAATTTAAAATTTTACGGCTTAAAATTGCCCAAACTCACGGTGCTGATGCTTTATACTAGTGATATTTCTGTCCTGCACTATCAAGCTCTAAAGCCATAGGTGTTTTTGGGGGGGACAGAGGAGTGCACGCGTGCACCCCCCTAGCTCTGAAGCCATAGGTGTTTTTGGGGGGACAGAGGGGTGCACCCCCCCTAGAGCTAAAATTTGGGATCCCCCCCCTAGAAAAAATCCAGGGGCCTCCCCCTCCCCCCCCCGAACGCTAGAGAGCCTTTCCGCCTGACCCACCCCCTTGCGAGGGTGATCCCCCCTCCCGACCAATTTGGAAGTATATTTTTTTATTTACTGCCAAAAACACAATTTTTTAGTTAAAAACAGTGTTTAAATACACTTTTTAGGCATAAATAAGCTGTTTTAGCACATAAAATTCAATATTAGACCTAAAAACACTTAAATTATTCAATTAAAAAAAATTGTTAAAAAATTGGACCCCCCTGACCCCCCTAAATTTGAAATCTCGTACCCGGGGTCGACCCCCCTAAAAAGCCAGGGAGGTCCGGACCCCCCTGGACCCCCCTAAAAAATTTTTGCCTTCCACCCGGGGGTGGACCCCCCTCCCTTAGCGTACCCGATCAAAACACCTATGTCTGGATCTTCGCTCCGGCCATATAAAGCGAAAGGAGCCAGCTCCGTAAATGGGCGATTTCAACCGTATAACCTAAAAATAATATTCTAAGTTACTCTATTTTCATATTATTTAGGATTTTTTTTGTTAATAAATTTTTAAAAAAATTAGTTTACAAAAAATTTTGATAAAATAGTAAATTATGTTATCTTTATGGCGTTACTCTTTAATTATTTCTAAAATTACTACCAAAATAAAACGGAGCTCCGGGGTTTGGAAAGGTTGCTCCGAAATGAAGAGGAGATCTGGGGAACATCATCACTACTTTAATATACATGGGCCGTTGCGGTAGGGGTATTATTTACCTGCATAGGTCACCGACCTTCGACGGCTCAGGGGGGGGGGGCCACACCCCGGGGTGTGGAGGTTTTTGACCTCCCGGGGGGGTCACACCCCGGGGTGTTTTTTTTGAAAAAAAGCACCCGGGGGTGCTTGGGGTGTTTTTACCATTTTTTTGACCAAAATTGACAATTTTTTGACGAAATTTGACCATTTTTTAAGCATTTTTTGGGATTGTCTCGTGGGGGGTGTCGAAAATGGGCCTTAGGGGGGGGGTCAGGGGTTCAAGGGGTCGAAGGAGGGAGGGGTCAAAAATGGGCCTTAGGGGGGAGGTAGGTCTCTGAGGCCGTAGGGGGGGGGGGTGCCCCCCCTACCACCCCCCTTCGGTGACCTATGTTTACCTGCATATGTGGTCAAATTAAGTTGGTGCGTATTGGGAGGAGGAGTTAACCCAGGATTTAGAAGTTTTGGAGTCTTCAGGAGTTAACTCAAAATAAACGATAAATGATTAAAAAACATTTCGGAAAATAAACGATGTAAAAAAATGTGTTCCTTAGATTTCAACCGGTCTTTTAAATCCAGGTTTAAACCTCCTTTTCAAACCAATCCACTCTCCTTTATAGGCTTTAGGTGTATTGATTTAATAAGATTCAACGTAAAAGAATCTTAAACAACAAAATGTATGGACCACTATTATGATATTTAAATAGCAATATGACCATACGCCGCTCAAAAAAGAGGTTTAAAAAGGTATTTATTTGCTGCTTCCGTGATTATCTCAGGTTTTATACTTGATTCGCGTTGTACGCGGTGATTATACTCGGACCGAAGGAAGAAAATGAAGATATTGTCAGCCTCTAATGTTTCCAAAGAAAAAGGCTGGAATTAAATTTTGTGAATTTTTTGTACTTTTATACAATAATTGGGTCCTGAAACGTTGGAGAACCGAGAAATATATTGATTTACCAGTTTAATACCGAAACTGTTAGTTGTAGGCTGTATAGAAAGAACTGAACTGCTCTGTTGCCAGCCAATTTTAATTTCTAAATATGATTGTTTCAAAAATATTTATAGACACAGACTGTTCACGGAATGGAAATGCCCCCCTCGCTTTATAATGGCTGGTTCATACTTATGTAAAAACGTGCTTTGGGCAAAGTCCAAAGGACAAATACAGCGTATAAACGTATGTGAAAACGTCCTTTATCTTTGTCCAAAGAACGTTTTACATAAGTATGAACCAGCATAGATGAACACAGTCAAAAACCTAAGGGGGGGTGTTTACCCCGGGTAAATGAAATTATAAAATCTAGAAGGGGGTCCTAGGGGGGGGTCGAACCCCCCTAGCTTTTTAGGGGGGGGTCGACCCGGGGTGGAAGATTTCACAACCCAGAGGGGGTCAGGTGGGGTCCGATTTCCGAAACAAAATACTTTTAAACCATTTAATATTTAATAATAGTTTTTTTATAAGATAATACTACATTTTATTGAATAAAAAACAATATTTAGGTATAAAAAGGGTGTAAAAACATAAATTTGTGTTAAAAATTCATGTTTTTGCAATAAAATTTAGTATAAAAAAGTACTTAAAATTTTTTGAAGAGGGGAAGGGGGGGTCAGATTTCAAAATCTAGAGGGGGGTCAGGGGTAAAAAATTTGAAAATTTGGGGGGAGGAGGCCCCCTGGATTTTTTCCTGGGGGAGGGTGGACCCCACCCTACCCCCCTTGTTCATCTATGTAAGTGGTTGTGTGTGTCCCCTCCTCGTTTCAATGCCTTCCCGTCTCGCTCAGAAATAATGAAAATTAAACTATGCGACATTTTTGGCCTGTTTTAGCAAAATTATTGCGGTTTTTAACCTGAGTTTGGTGAATTTAAACCATTTTAAAACTATTTTTCTTAAATTTCACTTTTTTTTAGATTTTCTTCTCTTTTTTGCGCATCCTTGGTGGTTTGGAAGAAATTGCCCCGTCACGCTCTGCCCCCCCCCTTTCCCTTCCATGTCCCATACCACGTTCCATTCATTTTTATCCCACGTTCCGAATATTCCTCTATTCGAAAATGCAACCATCCTCCTTCAACATGTTGGGGCTATGGGTGGGCAGCTCGAGGGGAATGGGTTAAATTAGTGTTATGTTTTACCAGGGGCGTAGCCAGGATTTCAAAAAGGGGGGTTTCACCCCATACAATTTTTTCGAAAGGAGGGGGTTGTTTGGGATTGTGCTCCAAATTTTAAAAATACCGTAAAAAAGACATTTAAAAAGGGTAAAAATTTTTGCGCTTCACGCTAAGTTATTCATTTTGCTGTTATTTACATTGTTTTCTTAAGTTAAACTTGAAAAATCTTAGGTTTAAAAAGGTATAGCATTAAAAATCGTCTTTGAAAAAATTTTCAAAAATTGTCTTTAAAATTCATTAGAAACATCAATTAAAAGTTGTAAAAAGGAATATAAATGTCGAGCGCTGAGCGGAGCGAAGCGCGAGAAAAATTTATAAAATTGTTAAAGTAACTATAAAATAAGGCGAAAAATTTCAGCGAAAGAATTTTCACTTGATACTTTCCCCAAAAAGCTCCGGGTTCTAGTGGCCTTAAAATTTTTTGGTTACTCCCCCACAGTGGCTTGCCCAGGATTTCATTTCAGGGGGGTGGCGGTCTGGGGGGGGGAATAAATGCTAACCCTGAAGGGGGGTCGGGGAGAGGCGAGAGCCCCCAGCGGGCTCAAGGGGGTGAGCCCCTTGTCAGGGGGGTCCGGGGGGCAGAATGTCCCCCGGAGGAGAAAATTTTTTTAATTAAGGCGCTAGAATACACTAGAAATTTTAATTCCAGATGATACTTATTGCAAAATTTTATCCTTTTACATTTAAAACATGTGTTAAAACGTTAATAAAAGGTTTATAGTGTTCATAGTAGTTTTATTTAACATATATGTCGTAACTATTGAACGGCATAATCGATTTGAATGAAATCGAAAAACTAAGATAAATTGTCAATTTAGACTACCCACGAAGTTGGGAAAATTTGGTTCTTTGAATATTAATATGCTTTTGGAGAGCATCAGGAAAGTTTCTGTATTAATATTAAACAAAAAAATTTTTTTCTCCCAAAATTCAAAAAAACGTAAGGGTCCCTCCCCCCTTACGAAAAATCCGGCTTCACCGGATTTTTTTTTTGGGGGGGGGGCGGCCGCCCCACCCCCTGGGCACGCCACTGCTCCCCCATACATGGGCATTGGTCGCGGGGGTTCATTCCCCCTGAAATTGTGAGAAGGGTTTACCTAACCCCCCATTCAAACGTGATAGGAGAAATTTAAAATTAAAAAATTAAAATTTAAAATTAGAGGTAACCCCAACCCTAATTATAAAAAATTGAAAAAAAATCTTAAAAATGACTTCTAAGTACCTTGAAGTTTCGAAGTCAAAATAAGTTTTATGCAAGAAAATTTTAAAACTGCAATAATAAGTACAAAATAATCTAAATTTGCCGGTTTTTTACCTGTTTTTTCAGATTAGATCAGGATAGGTGTTCATAAAGAGGAAACTAATTCGGAGCTAAAGCAGAATGGTTCAGAATCAAGTATAAAATTCAGGTAATTGTGATCACGTAGGAACACATCTTGCGCTGACGGTGGTTTTAATTATGTAAACAATTCGCACATTACAGTCACCTTTGATTAATTTTTATACTGTATGCGTTTCATTCTTTTAGACACTTGTTCACAAACAACGTTTTTGTTAAGACTTACTTTTTATTACTCTGGTATGAGACGGGTATGATGGCTTTTTTATTATTTTCTAATAGTTTATATTAACTCGTAAAGAGAACGTCTTTTTTTAATATGTGATCCTCATATTTTTATTCATATTTAATTGTTCGAAAAAGCGTTTGGAATATTTAAGAACCCCCGATTGCAAAAAGTGAATAAATTTAACACAGTACATAAATTAACGCAGTACATAAATTATTTATATTTTAAAATCCTTTCAATCAGTCAGTATAAATCAATTTTTAATCAGTGTTTTGTTCCATTACTATTTTATTACTTTTTAAAGCACAAAATACAGCTAAAAACGGCGTGCAAATACCGTCAATTACATTTGCGTATATTCCAGCAATAAAATCGTTTTACATTGCCAGTTATTGTGATTAGTTTTAAAAACACGTTTATCGATTTCGCACGTATTTTCAGCTGTTTTAAAAGTTCTCCGGGGGATGTTTTGTAATCAATCATTTTTGACTAAATTATGCACTAAAATGCGTGTCTGAACGATTAGATCATTAAAATCAGTTGATTAAAAATTTTACCCGATTTTAATGAATCATTTTTGAAATAGAACGCTTGGGTTAATTAATAAAGGTATAACATTACAGGAGAATCACAACAGGTGAGTTAGCAAATTATGCCCTAGGAAAACCAATTCTAATTTTTTTTTTCCAATTTTTTCACAAAATATTCAAAACATATTATAACATTTATCTTTAATATTACAGTTTTTGTTTGTAGAAAAATAATCAAATAAGCTAAAAATTATTAACTCACCTTAGTGCAATTTTGCTGCAGTAAAATAAAAGCAATGCAATAATTTTATTTAAGTTTTTACTAAACAGAAAGCATAATATTTACATTATCACCCCCAAACACCGTTAATGCTAATTTAACCCAATAAACGAGCGTTATAAAGTAGTAAAATATCATATAAGCAGATACCACAAATTTACAGAGCAGAAAATTAGTACAGTATTATAATTTGCAAACAACATGCAATTTGCAAATCTTGTAACGAATTGATAATTATAACACACCCCGACAACACAGATACACCACTGGTATTATTCATCGCAAAAATTTTCACTGTTGAATATAAATTAAAATTAAACAATTTTTTAACAATAAAAATACTTTTTTGTACTAAATAACAAAAAAAAGGAGTGTACTTCTAAAATACCTTTAAAAACTTTCAAGATTGTTGTTTATTTACGGCAAGAGAAAAAAACTTTTGTGCTTTAAAGTAATAAAATAGTAATGGAACAAAACACTGATTAAAAATTGATTTATACTGACTGATTGAAAGGATTTTAAAATATAAAAATATTACTGCTATTAGTTTAATTTATATACTGTGTTAAATTTATTCACTTTTGCAATCGGGGGTTCTTAAATATTCCAAACGCTTTTTCGAACAATTAAAATACTGAATAAAAATATGAGGATCACATATTAAAAAAAGACGTTCTCTTTACGAGTTAATATAAACTATTAGAAAATAATAAAAAAGCCATCATACCCGTCTCATACCAGAGTAATAAAAGTAAGTCTTAACAAAAACGTTGTTTGTGAACAAGTGTCTAAAACAGAATGAAACGCATACAGTATAAAAATTAATTAAGGTGACTGTAATGTGCGAATTGTTTACATAATTAAAACCACCGTCAGCGCAAGATGTGTTCCTACGTGATCACAATTACCTGAATTTTATACTGATTCTGAACCATTCTGCTTTAGCTCCGAATTAGTTTCCTCTTTATGAACACCTATCCTATCCTAACTAACTTCAAAGCAATATAGCTTAAAAAAGAGTTCACAAAAATTAGCAATTTTTTATTTCTGCGAATGTGTCATTTTTTGTTTTTCTGTCGCTAGGCATTCAATAAAGAGGTGCTATACAGCAAAACTATATACACAATCCACAATTATTTTACGTTACATAAATAAATTAAATATAGCAAAATAGCTTATACGTTAAAACAAATCCCAAAGTTGTAATATTACCCCCATTTTTTGGCAAATATATCAAGCAAAAAATATGACGTATAATACAAGTCAAACAAGCTATTGCCAGTCAAAAGAATGAAATTATGATTTATATTAGAAGATCTAATTATTTTTGTCTGTCTACCAGACATCCAAGTTGTAGCGGCCTTCTGTATGCATCTGGGTCAACATCTCATCCGCTTCTTCCAAACTATCTCCCCCGCACTAAAATTAATAACTAACTTGTACTATTAATTATTAATAAGATCTAACTGTAATTGTTTCATATATTTTTTGGTAAATATATTACAAAATATACATTAGCCAAAACATGTTGTATAAAAAAACAAATATCATTGTTGTTTAAAATGTAAAATAGTTTTGATCATATTTTATTGTTTTCCCTATTACAGTCGCACTTTATTTCTCTAAACAGAAAGGTATTTCTTACCAGCGGCAGAATTTTTCAGATATGACCCCAAATATGGGGATTACACTAATTTTAAATAAATTTAGGATTTACAAGTAGAAACATTTTTATATTTCAATACATATTATATTAGGTGAAAAGGGGATTTTATCCCCAACTCTTGATTTTGGAAGTACACGGCGGACACTTCTTACAAAATATTAGGTTACGTTCTCTCCAACAATATTTTTAAAAGAAAGATTTTATAGGATTTAAATTGGTAACATGCCTGAAATATTTATGTATTCTATAGTTCATTTTTAAAAAACAAGAGGAAAATCGAAAAGTTAAACATAAAAATGAATTTGAAAACACTTCTAAACTTTATACCTTATTGAAAGCTTCGGCAAATAGCCTTTCTGACTGCTCGGGAACATTTTCCAGCAGGGACCCCATCAAGTAGTCATCTCCACCTTGTTCACTAAGATAGTCGTCTCCCTTAATAATAGTTATATTTTTTATGGAAAAATATACATTTTAATTTTCAGAACCAAGTAGGTGAGTTTCTTATAAACATGGGAGATAAAGCTAAAATTAGTTTGATTTTTTTTTAAGCAGTATTCATTCAAATTGTGTTTGGAAAATAATGGTTTTGATCAGTTTCATCAACATGGGAGAACCAATACAAGTAATTTTCGTACGCCATCTATTAAAGTCCATATTCTAGGGACTATAAAAAATTGCTTCTATAAACTAGTTCGGAATAAGGGTTTTTTAGTGTTACAGGAAGAGGGTACAATAACTATAGCGCCAATAAGATGTGGAGGGAAAATTAGCTCGTACATTTTACAGTTTAAAATATTTCGAATTATCATTTAATATTCGAGTTGTTAGTTATACGATATTTTAATATTTGTGAAATGTGAAGGTCAAGTTTGGGGATTTTTAGTTTTTTTGCCGCTTTGTAGGTATAGGCGCTGCTCCGGCACGTTCCGGTTTATGTTTCAATTACAAAAAATATTTAATTTAAAAGTTTCGAATAAACTTTTTTTAATTTAATTTTTAAATTTTGAATAGTTTTACAGCAAAACATTAAAAAAAACCTATGTAGGTTTAAAAATTAGTTTAAAAGCACAAATTTTCATATTTTATTTTACTAATTCAAAATCACTACCGGAGAATTCTATTTTAGTAGTAATTAGAACTATTATAACATTTTCTAATTAAAAAACAAAAATTTATTTAGCACAAACTGATATATTACAGCACTTCAACGTAGTGAAACATATCATTGTATAGCAATTTTTATGAAGTATAGGTTTAAACTTAAGAAACTAAGAAAGCTAAGATTTTTTCAAATTTTATTTTTTTCTTTTTGTACCTTCTCTCGTACACTAAAAGCACTTATTCGGACTCGTTATCGACTCTTCTTTGAACTGCGGTTTAATTGTTGATATGGTAAAACAATCACACAAAAGGTGGGAGGAAAAGAATACAAGAGAAGGAGACAGCGTCATATGGCTCTAACTACATTATTCTATTCTTTATTATAGGTCCTGATCCGCCTTTATTATTGGCGCTTTCAGTTGGTTAATAGAAAAAGTGTCTCAGAAATATCTAATACAATAATAATCATAATACTCGTTACTACACACAGTAAATTAAAAAAATTACTAATTCAGGATGTTCTCTAATTCTGTCCTGGACATATATTTTGTAGTCCTGGTCTCTGCTGGAAGTCTCTGAAGTAGCCAACTGTAAAACTGCTAAAAAAGTCAATTTTTCCAATCATATTTTAGCTTAACTATATTTGTTAATCTATCCTACTCGCCTTTTTTAAAATTCAGCTTCAAAGCTAAAAATAAATTTATATTATCATCATTTTAAAGTATTTTGGTTGTTTTTTAAATTTAGTATAATAATACTCGTGGGGTCTATAAAAAAAAATAAGTCCGCAATAACAACAAACTAGAACTTTGAAAGGTTATATCTTACAGTAACCAAGGGGGTAGCATATGTATGGTACATATATCGGAGCATAGCTCGGACACATGGCTATCTTTTGAAAAGTAGGTTGGAGTAACGTAACTATGAAGCACTGTTTTTTTGTAAGAAGCTGTCACATATACTTGCAATTTTTAGAGTTCAGGATTGTGAATTCCTTCACCTAATATAATATGTATTGAAATAATATAAAATGTTTTTATTTAGTGTTCTGATTCTTAAAATTAGTGTAAATCCCCCAATATTGGGGGTATAAAAATTCTGCCGCCGGTAAAGAAATACCTTTTTGTTTAAATAAAGTCAAATGTAATAAAAACCATAAATGGTAAAATATATATGCATATAAAACAACAATGATATTTGTTTTATTATACCAAACATGTTTTGGCTTAAATGAGTATTTTGTAAGTATATGCCAAAAGATATATGAACAGTTACACCAAGATTTCTTATTAATAATTAATAGTACAAGTTAGTTAATTAATTTTAGTGCGGGGGACACAGTTTGGAAGAAGCGGATGAGATGTTATTGACCCAATGCAGATTGAAGGCCGCTACAACTTGGATGTCTGGTAGACAGACAAAAATAATTAGATCTTCTCATATAAATCATAATTTCAGTATTTGACTATAGCAATAGCTCTTGGTTTTGCTGCTTTATACGTCATATTTTTTGCTTGATATATTTGCCAAAAAATCCGGTAATATTTACAACTTTGGGATTTGTTTTAACGTATAAGCTATTTTGCTATATTTAATTTATTTATTTAACGTACAGTAATTCTGATTGTGTATATAGTTTTGCTGTATAGCACCTACTTTTTTATTGAATGCGTAACAACAAAAACAAAAAATGACACATTCGCAAAAATAAAAAATTGCTAATTTTTGTGAACTCTTTTTTCATTATATTGCTTTGAAGTTCATTTACGATAAGGATAATGTAATAAAAAGGAAATTAATTGTGGAGCTAAAGCAGAATGGTTCAGAATCAGTATAAAATTCAGGTAATTGTGATCACGTAGGAACACATCTTCCGCTGACAGTCGTTTCATTCTGTAAAACAATTCACCACTCCAGTTCACTTGATTCATCTTTTTCTGTATGCGTTTCATTCTGTTTTCGACGCTTGTTCACGAACGTTTTTGTTAAGATTTACTTTTATTACTCTGGTATGAGACGGGTATGATGGCTTTTTTATTATTTCTAATAGTTTATATTAACTCTATTAGTAAAGAGAACGTCTTTTTTTAATATGTGATCCTCATATTTTTATTCAGTATTTTAATTGTTGAAAATCCTTTTGGGATATTTTAAGAACCCCCAAATTCAAAAGTGAATAAATTTAACACAGTACATAAATTAACGCAGTACAATATTTTAAAATCCTTTCAATCAGTCAGTATAAATAAATTTTAATCAGTGTTTACATTACTATTCTTTATTATTTTAAAGCACAAAATTTTTTCTTTGCCTAAATAAACAACAATCTTGAAAGTTTTTAAAGGTATTTTAAAGTACACTCCTTTTTGTTATTTAGTACAAAAAAGTATTTTTTATTGTTAAAAAATTGTTTAATTTTAATTTCTGTAGCAGTGAAAATTTTTGCGATGAATAATACCAGTGGTGTATCTGTGTTGTTGGGGTGTGTTATAATTATCAATTCAGTTTACAGATTTCCAATCATGTTGTCCAAATTCATACACCCAACGATCGCAATAGCGCACTGAACGGTGGCGAGTTTTTATGATATAAATTAAAATTAAACAATTTTTTAACAATAAAAATACTTTTGTACTAAATAACAAAAAAGGAGTGTACTTTAAAAAAATACCTTTAAAAAACTTTCAAGATTGTTGTTTATTACGGCAATTTTTGTGCTTTAAAGTAATAAAATAGTAATGAACAAAACACTGATTAAAAATTGATTTATACTGACTGATTGAAAGATTTTAAAATATTGCCTCTGCGTTAATTTATGTACTATGTTAAATTATTCACTTTTTGCAATCGGGGGTTCTTAAATATTCCAAACGCTTTTTTTTGCAACAGATTAAAATACTGAATAAAATATGAGGATATTAAAAAAAAACGTTCTCTTTTTACGAGTTAACTATAAACTATTAGAAAATAATAAAAAAGCCGTCGTGCCATTATGTATACAGAGTAATAAAAGTAAGTCTTAACAAAAACATCCTTTTTGTGAACAAGTGTAAAAAACAAAATGAAACACATTACAGTATAAAAATTAAATTTGAGTCAAGTGTTAAATATACAATCTTTCATTGAGACCGCCGTAGCGGAAGATGTGTTTTTTACATGATCACAATTTTACCTGAATTTTTATACTGTGCTGAACCGTATCTTTAGCTCCAAAATTGGTTTCCCTTTTTTATGAACACTATCCCTATCCTGACTAACTTGCGAAGCAATATAGCTTAAAAAAGAGTTCACGAAAATTAGCAATTTTTTATTTCTGCGATGTATTCCTCATTTTTTGTTTTCTGTCGCTAGGCATTCAATGAAGAGGTGCTATAAGCAAAAACTATATGAAAAATGCATAATGGTATATATTTTGAATAAATAAATGTAAATATCACAAAAATGTTTTACGTTAGAACAAAGTGCAAAATTGTAATCTACCGGATTTTTGGCAAAATATATATCGAGCAAAAAATTGAGCATTATGATGCGGAACAAGCTATTTGCCGGTCAATACTGAAATTATGATTTATATGAGAAGATCTAATTATTTTTGTCTGTCTACAACGTCCAAGTTGTAGCGGCCCTCTCTGCACTGGGTCGAGCGTCTCGTCGCTTGGTCCCCGCGCTGATTAACTAACTTGCTCTATTAATTATTAGGTGGGGAATCTTGAGTGTAACTGTTTGATATGTTTTTTGGTAAATATACTTACAAAATACTCATTTAAGCCAAAACATGTTTGGGTATATAAAAAAACAAATATCATTGTTGTTTAAATCTAAAATAGTTTTGATCATATTTTTTATTGTTTCCCCTATTACAGTCGCACTTCATTCTCCTATACAAAAAAGGTATTTTTTTACCGGCGGCAGAATTTTTTTTCAATATAACCCCCAATATAGGGGGATTTACACTAAATTTAAATAAATTTACAACACCTATTAAAACTTTTATATTATTTCAATACATATTATATTAGGTGAAAAAGTTATACCCAACTCTTAAAATTTGGAAGTACACGGCGGAACTACAAAAACAGTGTTCATAGTTGCACGTTACTCCATTAACCGAAAAATGTGCAATACTCCGATATATGTACCATACATATGCTCCCCCTTCTCTTATGAAAATATACCTTTCGTTCGAGTTTTGTCGCCGTCCGCCTATTTTTATCAGACTCTCATTAAGTATTATTATACTAAATTTAAAAAAAAACACCAAAATACTTGGGTAGGTGAAAATAGGTAGGTGTGTGGTGGATAAATGGGAGGTAAATAGGATAAATTTAACAAATATAGTTAAGCTAAAATATGATTGGAATTACTTTTTTAGGTGTTTTATGGTGAATTCTCCACAGCTTTCAGCGGAGCCAGACTACAAAAACCAGCGGGAATCAGAGAACATCCTGAATTGAGTAATTTTTTTAATTTACTGTGTGTAGTAACGAGTATTATGATTCTATTGTATTAGATATTTCTGAGACACTTTTTCTATTAACCAACTGAAAGCGCCAATAATAAAGGCGGATCAGGACCTATAATAAAGAATAGAATAATGTAGTTAGAGCCATATGACGCTGTTTCTTTCTCCCTAAATTTTTTGACCTTTGTGTGATTGTTTTACCATGTCAACAATTAAACCGCAGTTCAAAGTAAGAGTCTATAGACTAGTTCGGAATAAGCGTCTTTTAGTGTACGAGAAAGGGTACAAAAAGAAAAAAATAAAATTTGAAAAAATCTTAGCTTTCTTAGTTTCTTAAGTTTAAACCTATACTTCATAAAAATTGCTATACAATGATATGTTTCACTACGTTGAAGTGCTGTAATATATCAGTTTGTGCTAAATAAATTTTTGTTTTTTAATTAAACGTCACAATAGTTTGAAATCACCACTAAAATAGAATTTTCCTGAACAGTGATTTTGAATTAGTAAAAATAAAGATGAAATTTGTGCTTTTAAACTAATTTTAAACCTACATAGGTTTTTTTAATGTTTTGCTTGTAAAACTATTCAAAATTTAAAAATTAATTTAAAAAAGTTCATTCCAAACTTTTAAATTAAGCATTTTTCTGTAATTGAAACATAAAAAAACTGGGAACCAAGCGCGCCAGCAGCGCCATACCTACAAAGCGGCAAAAAACTAAAAATCCCCAAAAACTGCCTTTGGTTTAGCAATATTTAAAAAGTATTTGAGAAATTTTAAAGAGAAGGGGTCGAGATTTTAAACCAATAAATATTTGAAATATTTTAAACTGTAAAATGTACTAGTCGCTCGCTGTTTTTCAATTTTCCCTCTACATATGATTGGCGCTAGTAGTTATTGTACCCTCTTCCTAACACTAAAAAACCCTTATTCCGAACTAGTCTATAGTAAGTAATTTTCTATAGTCCCTAGAATATGGACTTAAGATATGGCGTACGAAAATTACTTGTATTGGTTCTCCCATGTTTATAAGGCCCACATTAATTTAAAACTATTATTTTCAAACAATTTAGATTACTGCTTAAAAAATCAAACTAATTTTAGCTTTATTCCCATGTTTACAAGGCTCACCCATGGTTTAAAATTAAAATGTATCTTTTTTGAAAATATAACTATTATTAAGGTATACGACTACTTAGTGAAACAAGGTGGATACTACTACTTGTGCGGTCCTGCTGGAAATGTTCCCGCAGCAGTTAGAAAGGCTATTTGCGAAGCTTTCAATAAGGTATAAAGTTAGAAAGTGTTTTTTTAAATTCATTTTTTATGTTTAACTTTTCCATTTCAATTCTCGTTTTTTAAATGCGAACGATCGACACAAAATAATTTTTATGTTGTTAATTAAATCCTATAAAATCTTTTCTTTTAAAAATATCGGTTGGAGTAACGTAACTATGAACACTGTTTTTGTAAGAAGTTGTCCGCCGTGTACTTCCAAATTTTAAGAGTTGGGGTATAAAATCCCCCCTTTTCACCTAATATAATATGTATTGAAATAATATAAAATGTTTTTACTTGGTGTTGTAAATTTATTTAAAATTAGTGTAAATCCCCCGATATTGGGGGTTATATCCGAAAAAAATTCTGCCGCCGGTAAAGAAATACCTTTTTGTTTAGGAGAAATGAAGTGCGACTGTAATAGGGGAAAAACAATAAAAATATGATCAAAACTATTTTAGATTTAAACAACAATGATATTTGTTTTTTTATATACCCAAACATGTTTTGGCTTAAATGAGTATTTTGTAAGTATATTTACCAAAAAATATATCAAACAGTTACACCAAGATTTCTTATTAATAATTAATAGTACAAGTTAGTTAATTAATTTTAGTGCGGGGGACACAGTTTGGAAGAAGCGGATGAGATGTTGACCCAGATGCAGATAGAAGGCCGCTACAACTTGGATGTCTGGTAGACAGACAAAAATAATTAGATCTTCTCATATAAATCATAATTTCAGTATTTGACTGGCAATAGCTTGTTTGACTTGTATTATACGTCATATTTTTTGCTTGATATATTTGCCAAAAAATGCGGTAATATTACAACTTTGGGATTTGTTTTAACGTATAAGCTATTTTGCTATATTTAATTTATTTATGTAACGTACAGTAATTGTGGATTGTGTATATAGTTTTGCTGTATAGCACCTCTTTATTGAATGCCTAGCGACAGAAAAACAAAAAATGACACATTCGCAGAAATAAAAAATTGCTAATTTTTGTGAACTCTTTTTTAAGCTATATTGCTTTGAAGTTAGTTAGGATAGGATAGGTGTTCATAAAAAGGAAACTAATTCGGAGCTAAAGCAGAATGGTTCAGAATCAGTATAAAATTCAGGTAATTGTGATCACGTAGGAACACATCTTCCGCTGACGGTGGTTTTAATTATGTAAACAATTCGCACATTACAGTCACCTTAATTAATTTTTATACTGTATGCGTTTCATTCTGTTTTAGACACTTGTTCACAAACAACGTTTTTGTTAAGACTTACTTTTATTACTCTGGTATGAGACGGGTATGATGGCTTTTTTATTATTTTCTAATAGTTTATATTAACTCGTAAAGAGAACGTCTTTTTTTAATATGTGATCCTCATATTTTTATTCAGTATTTTAATTGTTCGAAAAAGCGTTTGGAATATTTAAGAACCCCCGATTGCAAAAAGTGAATAAATTTAACACAGTACATAAATTAACGCAGTACATAAATTATTTATATTTTAAAATCCTTTCAATCAGTCAGTATAAATCAATTTTTAATCAGTGTTTTGTTCCATTACTATTTTATTACTTTAAAGCACAAAATTTTTTTCTTGCCGTAAATAAACAACAATCTTGAAAGTTTTTAAAGGTATTTTAAAGTACACTCCTTTTTTGTTATTTAGTACAAAAAAGTATTTTTATTGTTAAAAAATTGTTTAATTTTAATTTATATTCACATAAAAATTTTTGCGATGAATAATACCAGTGGTGTATCTGTGTTGTTGGGGTGTGTTATAATTATCAATTCGTTACAAGATTTGCAAATTGCATGTTGTTTGCAAATTATAATACTGTACTAATTTTCTGCTCTGTAAATTTGTGGTATCTGTATGTATGTATTTTACGACTTTATAACGCTCGTTTTATTGGGTTAGTTTAGCATTAACGGTGTTTGGGGGTGATAATGTAAATATTATGCTTTCTGTTTAGTAAAAACTTAAATAAAACTATTGCATTGCTTTTATTTTACTGCAGCAAAATTGCACTAAGGTGAGTTAATAATTTTTAGCTTATTTGATTATTTTTCTACAAACAAAAACTGTAATATTAAAGATAAATGTTATAATATGTTTTTGATATTTTGTGAAAGAATTGGAAAAAAATTAGAATTGGTTTTCCTATGGTATAATTTGCTAACTCACCTGTTGTTATTCTCCTGTAATGTTATACCTTTATTAATTAACCCAAGCGTTCTATTTCAAAAATGATTCATTAAAATCAGGTAAAATTTTTAATCAACTGATTTTAATGATCTAATCGTTCAGACACGCATTTTAGTGCATAATTTAGTCAAAAATGATTGATTACAAAACATCCCCCGGAGAACTTTTAAAACAGCTGAAAATACGTGCGAAATCGATAAACGTGTTTTTAAAACTAATCACAATAACTGGCAATGTAAAACGATTTTATTGCTGGAATATACGCAAATGTAATTGACGGTATTTGCATGCTGTTTTTAGCTGTATTTTGTGATTATTATTATCTTTCTGTGCACTTGGTAGCTGCACACCATTATTTAGTGAATAAAAATTTGGTTGAAGAAAATATTGTGTTTCAAAATTGGCGAAATATCTACAAATTAGCGTTTTATCGCTTTTTATTTGTATTCCTAATTTAATATAATTACGTGAACACTAACTTATTTAATACCAGTTAAATACAAAAGGATTTAGATTGTAGGTCCACGGTCCACCCAATATTAGCTAAACGGTAAAAACAATAATAGCTGAACGCTAAAGAAAGACCCAGCAATTCAATTCGCTTAAGCAGCTTTATGATACTCGGTAAACGACAGATTATTTTGACCGGGGTCGATATTTCACCTTTTCATATTTCTTAATATTATTCTGATTTAGTATCTTAAAAATTCTTTCTTTTAAATTTTTGTTAAACTTCTGAAATTGAATTCACTTCAGGATTTTAAGGACTCAAAATGTTAATAGAATATTACGTGATCACGCCATATATGTTTTTCTCAGTGAGAATGTTTATTTGAGGAGCTGTTTTAGCGAATTAGCACTTGAGAAAAATGATTTCTAATGAATGAGAGATCTCCATTTTTTTCTAAGCGCTAATTGGCTAAAAGTGATTCTATAACGTTATAACTCTATAAATATATTTAACACTGAACAATCTCCATTTAAATGAGATGGTTTGACCATCGTGTTCAAAATCTAAACTGCTTTCAGATTCTGAAACTCGTTTATAAGCCCTTTTAGTCGTGATGCAACAATGTCGCTCTAGCCGAGGGGTAAGGCTCTGGCCCACTGAAGTTACGAATCCTAGCAATGCAAGTTTTCTTATTATTTTCAATTTACAATTATTTTTCTTGATTACATATTGTTTTTTTAATTAAATAATTTACATAACTTAAAAATAAATAAGTTTCTAACACAAGTAAAAGCATGAATGTAATTTTTAATCTACTGTTTGGTTATGTCGTCTGCGTTCTATAAAGATTTTTTGGGTTATATAAATTACAAATCTGTATTATAATTAAAATCTATGAATAAAAATTTTATTTTGCCTTTTACAAAAAATGGTTTGATAAATTTTGTTCTGACTCTTTAAATTGTTCGAGAGTTTGTGTCAAATTAACATCGCCTTTAAAATTATGCGGATGATACAAGAGTGTTTTTTGGCCCATGTAAACAAAACCCCCAAAATAGGTTTCAGAAAAAAAATGGACCGAGTTAGAAGTAACTAGGTACCTAGTCCAAAGTTCATTTCGTTGACCTTGTTTACCTAGTTGATCGAGTTTGCCTTGTTGACCTAGTTAACCTTGTTTACCTAGTTGACCGAGTTGACCTTGTTTACCTAGTTGAACTTTTTGACCGAGTTGACCTTGTGGACCTAGTTGGCCGAGTTGACCTTATTAGCCTTGTTGGGAAGCTAGTTGACCTTGTTAACCTAGTTGACAAAAATATATACACACACACCCACATACACACAAACACACACACAAACACACACACACACACAAAAAAAACATAAGAAATTAACACTCAATAAGGATGAAAATTCAAGGCTAGGGATTTATTTTATAATTAAATTCCAATACAACACCAAACAAACAATTGAACTTAACATTTAAAAAAAACTACAATGTAAAATCATAGTTTTATTAGGCTTAGGCTTAGACTTCGCCTTAGGCTTAGGCTTTAGCCTTAGGCTTAGGCTAAGATTTAGGCTTAGGTTTCCTAAGGCTAAGGCTAAGACTTAAGCTTAGGCTCAGGCCTTAGGCCTTAGCCTTAGGTTGGGCTTAGACTTAGGCTTAGGCTTAGATAAAATTAAGAAAACCCTCTAAACCCATGTAACAAAACAGCATAGTAAATTATACCAAAAAAAACAATACCACCAAAAATATATAATATACCGAAAAATGTGCAACTCCTATATAAAAAAGTGCTGAAACGTAGGCCATTATAATGAGCCTCTCCATTTAAATGGCACTCTCCACTATAATGGCATAGTAGCCATTTTAATTCGGCCAGTTAAAATGGAGAGGAAGCTATTATAATAGCCATTTATTGACTTAATTTCACTTCATATATACTCACAAGTCTAATACTGTCACAAGTCTAATACTGTCACTAATAATGTCGCACGAATTTCTGCGTGTTGGACAGTATTAAACCAACAGGGGAAAACTTGTGCGGCCCGGACAGTATTAGACTTGTAAGTATATATGAAGTGAAATTAAGTCAATAAATGGCTATTATAATGGCTTCCTCTCCATTTTAACTCGCCGAATTAAAATGGCTACTATGCCATTATAGGTGGGGTGGGTGTGGGGGTGGGGGGGGTTCCGCACTTCGGTATATTATATATTTTTGATACCACTAGCTTAACAGAAGTAACAAACAAAGTCAACAAGGTTAACTAAGCTAAAAAAAAAAGGAGGAAAAAAAAAAAAAAAGGGGGAAAGGGGAGGGAAGGGGAAAAAAAAAAAGGAAAAAAAAAAAAAGGAGGGAAAAGAGGAAAAAAAAAAAAGGGGGAAAAAAAAAAAAAAAAAGGGGGGAGGGGAAAAGGTGAAAAAAAAAAAAAAGGGGAAGGGGAAAAACAAGGGAAAAAAAAAAGAAGAGGAAAAGAGGAAGGGAAAGGGGAAGGGGGGGGGGGGGGGGGGGGGTTGGGGGTTATACATTCCAAAATTTCAGATTTTGCTGACACCCCCCCCCTAAATTTAGAGTACCCGGGGACACCCCCCCAAATTCGCCTTTCTGAGAAAAATTTTTTTAAGCGTTATAAAAGGACTAAAAAAATTTTCCGCGCTTCGCGTGGAGAGTTTATTACCTTGTTTATGTCATATACTTCATTATTTTCCTATTATTCAATAAAAATAAGTCTATAAAACAAAGAAAAATTTTTTACAAACAATTTGATACCTTAAATTTTTTGATTTCCAAAACATTACAGCTGAAAAATCAGTTGCATTACAGCTGAGCAATGCAAAGTACCAGAAAATGTTTTTAAAATTACGTCTAACCTTTAAATTTTTAATACCACTGTATAACAAATCTAAAAAGGGGGGGGGTCCAGCGTTGTCATATCAAGATTAAAAAACAAAGTAACACATTTGGAAGTGGAGACCAATTAAAACATAAAGAACGGGGTGGGTCTAGCGTGGTCATACTAAGATTACAAAACAAAGTAATACAAATTTGCATGTGGAGACTATATAATTAATGGGACGCTGAGCGAAGCGCAAAAAAAATTTTTAAAAATGGTCGTTCTAGACCCCAAAATTTTTATTCTTGGCGACCCAAAAAGGGGGTTCTAACACCAAATTTTTCCCTTTGCCGACCTAAAAGAGGGGTCTCTCTCTCCCCCTGGCTACGCCCATGTATGTATATAATCTTTAATGAAATATAAGATTATAGATTAAAAAGTTTGTGATACTTGACTTTATAATCAAGACAATAATATTACTATTCTAATATTACGTTATTATATAAAAAAACACTATGATTTCTAATCGAATTATAAGAATATATAAACACATTAAAAGAATTAAAAAATAAAATTTATAAGTTGCAATAAGGCCTTATTTTAATTTTACACAGTTTTAAAGCATTTATAAGCTTGTTTTACGTTTTTTTACGCGTTTTAAGCCCATTTTAAGGCAGCGCGTAAATATTGGTACACCCCCCTCAAAATTGGGATCTTGCCGGACACCCCCCTAAAATTTGACCCTCCCTTATACCCCCTCCCCAAAGGCCTTATACCCCTTATACCCCCCTTATATCTGAGAGGCTGCCCACCTATGCAACTAGGTTAACAAGGTCAACTAGGCTAACAAATCCAACTAGGCTAAAAAAAACAAGGTAAACAAGGTCAACTAGGCTAACAAATCCAACAAAACAAACAAGGTAAACAAGATCAACTAGGCTAACAAATCCAACTAGGCAAAAAAAAAAACAAATAGGTAAACAAGGTCAACTACGTTAACAAAACCAACAAGGTAAACAAGGTCAACTAGGTTAACAAATCCAACAAAATGAACAAGTTTAACAAAACCAACTAGCATAACAAAACCCACAAAACGAAGGAATTAAACAAGGTGAACTAAGTTCTAAGAAACAAATCTAAGAAAGCCAACAAAACCTAAAAAGGTAACAAAAACTAAGAAATTAAAGTTGTAACAAATCAATCAAAACCAAAAAAAAAAAACGAAACCAAAAGTAAAACCGGTCCTAGTATGGGGGGGTTTGTTCACATGAGCCAGTGTTTTGGTTTAGAATCCTGAAACAATTTCTCTGAATCTGAATTCAGATTTCCGAAAGGCTAAAGACATAAAAAGAGCGTTTAAAGACGTGAAATAGCGACCCCCCCAACTTTATCAAATATGAACACTGGTTTAGTGATCCTTTGATTAACATGTTTATTAATCTTTTGATATCAAGTGTTTGTGTTAGTGAATTTTGCATTTTTCTAGCTGTCGAGTTAAATCCAACTGAAACCTCGAATGTCATTTAAAACTATTGCTTTCTACAAAAAACAGCGCATTTTAATTGAAACTTATGAAGTTTAAACTTTAAACCAGCGTTATATTTTTAATATTTTTAATTATAGTTTTTCGATGGTTTAATTAATAATATTTAAAATTTTTACCTTAAAAAATTTGCCCGATTTTAATGGCCAAAATATTTCTCTTTTTAAAATGTTTTACACTAATAAAAATATGCGGACCTGTGCACTGCCCCACTGGGAGGGGTTTATTAGGGGAAGGCCAATTCCAAAACTGGGGGACAACTTTTTTTGAAACGGAGGAACAATAAACACGGGGAGCAAGCAGGGAAGAAAGAGAAAAGAAAGGAAAAAAGGATAAAAAAAAGAAGGGACAAAAATAACGAAATTAAAAAAAGGTCAAAAATGGCTTAAAAAGCATTGAAATAGGCTAAAAACTGCAAAAACATTGTGATGATGGCGTCATAATAGATTAAAAAGGGCGCCATAATTTTTGGAAATTTTATCATTTTTTGGATGGGGGGAGGCACAGCCATACATGGGCACGGAGAGGAGGGTGGGGGGGTTTACCCCCCTAAATTTGGAGAATGGGGGTTTACCCCCCCACTCAGAAGTGATGGGGGGGAGAAAAGGTTATCCCCCAATCTTGAAAAAGTGAAGAAAAAGAATGTCTTTAAAATGACTTCTAACTGCCTCCAAACTTAAGTTTTGAGGTCAAAATGAATGTTTTAAACAATAAAAAGCTCAAAAATGCAATAAAAGGTGTTTTTTGACCTAAAATTAGCGTTTTTTTCCTATTTTTACCTATTAGCAAAAAACTGCAGAAAAAAAAACGATATGGATATTTTGCGTTTCTTGGATTTTAACCCCCCCCCCCTTGATTTGGGGTTTAACCCCCTCACTCCGGACCAACTTGGTCATGTATGGGCACAGCCACTAATATTCCGGGTGGGCATTTCCAGACCGGGCACAGGTCTCTGAATATGGATTTTTTTTTGTTTTGGCTTTGGGGGATACTGCAGGTCGGGTAACTTTCGAACCACCGTGCCTCCTACAATTTTATAGTTTGTTTTACAAATAATTAGTTAAATGTTCTGTTGTTTCCAAGAAGTTTAGATTAATTGCTTTCGATTTAAAATTTTTACGTTTTAAGTCATTTATTATTGTGTTGTATATGTATTGATTTTCAAAAAAGACAATAGTAATTTTAAAAATAAATTTGAGTGAAATAAAAAAAGTCTGTGATTTTTTATTTAAAATAAACTAACTTTGATTTTGAGCATTAGCCATAATATACTTAACAGAAATTAAATTTATTTTATTTAAATTAAAAATCAGTATTATTTATTTAGTAAAGTAAAACAGGAATATATAACTTCCTTTTTTACTTTCGTTTTATTTATATAATTTGCTGGTTTATTGTGGTTTCTACTATAGACGTAAGACCTAAAAATGAAATCGGGCTTGTTTCAGTGGGTTGTATTTTTTATAAATTAAATTTATGTCGACAAGTACTGTTATTTTAACTTAAAAATATAATTCTGAAATCTTATTTGATAAGTTTTTCACAACATTTTTATACGGATTTGCAGACTTGTGCACGGTCTGAAAATGCCCTCTCCCCCCGCTTTATTGGAGGAATCGCTCCCCCGTTTTATTGCCCCCCCCCCCCGCCCCGCAGAAAAATGAAAAAGTACCCAAAAATATGACGTCGTTTTTACCTATTATGACGCCATCATCGCAAATTTTTTGCAGTTTTTAGCCTATTTCAATGCATTTTAAGCCATTTTAGACCTATTTTTTACCTTATTTTCGCTTTTTTGTCCCTTTTTCCTTATTTTTCTCCTTTTTTTTCTTTTTGTTTTTTCTCCCCTGCGTTTTAAAAAAGTTGCCACCCGTTTTGGAATTGCCCCCCCATTAAAACCTCGGGGGCAGAGCATAGGTCTGGATGATCTGCCTACGTGATTTAAGTTTAAATTTTTGTTGATACATACTTTAACTTAACACATGTCCGACACTTCGACCTTGAATAATAAATTCTTGATAATCCCTGAAACAAAATGCGCGATGTTTTTTTTAATTTCGAAAGTAAGGTTTTTAGCATTTTTTTTATTAAGAATTTAAAACTCAAACATAATTTTTGTCTATTACTGACAAGCGAAAGGTGTGCGCCCTAGGGAAATGCTACGTGTTAGTGAAAATGCAGGTAACGTTTTTCAATGTGTAATTTCTGAGATTGTGAAAAAGGGCAACGTTTATGTAACTCTAAAATTGTTGGGATTGGTGCAGTTAATCTTCCGATTTTAAAGTGAATTGAATTAATTTACTTGCCAAATTATATTAATATATTGTCCAATAAAATAAAATTGCCAAATTGAATAAATTTACTTGCCAAATTTGTATTTTTACTGTCAAAATATTCGCTGGCTGCACTTTGCACTCCGCACAGATAATTTGATTAAGAAAAATGTAGAATTACACACATGATGCAGAACTATATATTAATACCAATTCATTGCATTGCAATATATGTTCCAACAAGGACATTTACAAAATTGCCCCCCCCCCCAACAGGAGCTTTTCAATGCTCCTAAAACATTACGAGCATTATAAAAACTTATGATGGCAAGTTATGGATATTATTGTTTATTATGATGTATTTTTTGTACAATGTACTTAAAAGCTAAAAAGTTATATACAAAATTTTTAAGGTGTATTCCGATAAAATCAAATGCCGAAGTTTATAATATAGCCAGCGAACGATGATACGGTCATTCCTTTTGGGACCGAAGTCTACTAAGGTACTCAACGCTAAATTTTTGTTGCCCACCGGTTTGGGCGACAATCTAATTCAGTCTCCTCGTATCACTCAACAACGTTTCAAACACCAGCTTACGGCTGCCCAAGCGTGGACAGCACTCCAGGCAAGTTATAAAATATTCTTAAGTTTTTAAGCACGCACAGTGCACAAAAATATTCCAGGAGACTTGATTTTAGTTGTAAATTTTTGTATAATAAATTTGGCGATATCAAGTCGTGAATGCCAGCTAATAACTCATCCTTGGTATTTTGAAAAGAATAATAAGAAGAACAGTATATTTAGAAGCGATTCTCGAAAAATAAGCAAATTAAATTAAAGGTTCGTTCCAAATTCATACTTAATTGCCAAATGAAATGTTTGTAATATTTCAAAAACGAAATAAAGGAGAAAATACGAAACCGCGACTCTTATTGGCTATCAGAACATATTATAAGCTCTATTCATTCGGATGTTTTTTTATAATATTTATTCATATTTAATATATTGCTCAACATTTTTTAGGGAGCTAATAAGCTGTCGAATTAAGTTGTTTTTTTAATTTGAAATTAACCGCCCTTTATAAAGGCGATTGCAGGTTTTTTCCACCTTATCTGGTCAAGTGGCGTAGTGATAGTTTCATTGAAAAACTTCACTTCTTAAATTTTAATTCATAGCCAAAAATCTTACACTGAAGCCAAAAATATATAATAAAAAAATGAGACACTTAGAACAAACTGCTTGAAAACAAAGGTCCCATTTAAATAGAAACTTTCGATTTTGTGTCCCATTTAAATGGGATCCCATTTGAAGTCCTATTTAAATGAGACTTAGTGCCATGCAAATGGGACTTATTTAAATGGGATCCCATTTGAATAAATAAAAACAAACTGTTTTTCCAAGCAGTTTGTTCTAAAGTGTCTCATTTTTCCTTTATCATATATTTTCGCTAATGACAGCCAGCATTGTGTAAATCCGTTTGGTTTTATTATTTAAGCCCACCTGTGGCTGAAATAATATTGCTCAGCTATTATTTATTTACGCAAATAAATTGAAATGAACTGAAATAAAATGGTATAACTCAAAAAGTGTGGTAGTATAAAAATGTTTTATTTTGAATGTATCATGTCATTATAATTATCAAACGGCGGAGCCAATTTTTATGCAGGAGTTGCAATATACTTTGTTACCAATAGGTAAGCTATTACCTATCTACAAATAATGAAACCATGTTTATAATTGTTTTGGAGCCAATTTTTATGCAGGAGTTGCAATATACTTTGTTACCAATAGGTAAGCTATTACCTATCTACAAATAATGAAACCATGTTTATAATTGTTTTAAAAGACAATTATGAGTATTTTTGATTTTCATGCTTAGGAGAATGCTGTTGTTTAAACAAAAAACTCGTGAAACATTAATGAAAATGGTTTTCTTTAAATAATTTTGTTATTAAAAATACCTTTGAAAGCCAGATAAAATTTAAAAAAGTATTTGTTTAAAATTATAAAACATCTTAATAAAAAAATACGGGTCGGACAGGGACGTATCCAGAGTTTCATTTGGGGGGGGGGCGGATTGTAGTACAAAAAAAATTTCGAGGGGGGGCTCCTATTTTAAGCTCCCCCGCCCCCCCCCCTGGTTACGTCCCTGGGGTCGGACCCAAAAATGACTAGCTATCTGGTTGATACCGACCAAATATCCAAGTGTTTAAATTAGACAGATTTTGTCTCAAAAAGAAAAGAGTAAGATCATTTTTCTCTTGTTTTGAAGAAACAAAGTCGAGCTCAGTAGGAGTCGTAAGTCACCTTTCCCGGGAACCTACTTCCTCGGTACTCTATTCTTCTATGTCTTATAAAAATGATCTGAATATAATAAATGATAGATCTGTTTAATGTGTCTTTATTTTAGCCGCTTTATGTGTCTGCTCAGGATCCTAAACTTTTTCATGAATATCCCGAATTTCTGCAAATTAACGAACGTTCATTACAGGTACTTTTCGTGTTATTTGTATTTTTTTTTATTTTTAAGCAAATGCTATTAATGCAATTTTTTTTTATTTTTTATGCGCAACAGTACCGCATGATATTTCTCAACCAAAAAACACAAGATGTTCTACTAACCATCCCCCTAATTTTTGAAAAGCGAGTTTAACCACCATCACTGTGAAAATGGGGCGAAGGGGCTCCGAATTTTAATGAATTTGTCTTTAAAATGTTTTTAAAGGCACTTTCAAGCTTAAGTGTTGAGGTTTAAAGCGTTTTTAGCAACAAAAAATTTAAGAATTATTTAAAATTCTTTTTGAAATTAAATATTGTTTTTTGCTAATGTTTGTTTAGAATAAAAATCTATGTAAAATGCATTCCAAAAAAAAACGAATTAACGAGTTGCATTTTAAACTATTCCTCTGAATCCAGGAATAAACCGCCATTTACCTTTACTTCAGACCAATATAATATGCCCAAACTTTTTAAAAGTAGTCTTTTCGTGATTATTAAAAATCTCAATTTCTAAACATAATAAAAAATTTCTAAAATTTTTTCCCCTTGTTTCGCTGCACCGTGGTTTCAAAATTACCTTATATTTTAATAACATTGTCGTGTTATTACTAAAATATTATTTGTTAGCTTATCCCCTCAGCTTTCAGGAATATGAAGAATTCACAGTACTTAAGAAACTATGCGAAATTTTATGAAAATGCTAAACTTAAATTTTATGGTTTTAACGTTTCTCAAACGATTATAGGTTTAAGACAAAAATCCACTATTTTGCGTATTTTTTAAGTGACTTTTTTTTACTTTTGAAACTTTTTTCTCAAGTGCCCTACGCAGTTTTATAGCGTCAAAATTTTTTTAGCACCTAGACCAATTTAAAATTGGCTTGTGATCCTATTGCTATAGCCTATTTCCAAAACAAACTTTGTAAAATTTATCGTGAAAACAGTATTCATGAATTTTGGGGCGTTACTAGATTACAGCGTCACCACGCCGGTTTTTTAGCTGTGCGCGCTTTAAAATGTTCATTCGTTTTTGGCGTTATATTTTTTAATATGCCATTACCCTGAAATATTCGTAATAATAAGAATTATTGTTGTAAAATAAAATACAATTTACATTTTACAAAGCCGCATAAATACAAAAAACATATTCGTATATAACTTAACCTGGAGTTTTTCTGAAATGCTTTGAGTTCATTAAAAACGGTGATTAAATAACCAAGATGTTATTATAATCCCTTGTTTTCAGATTCTGCATAGCTACTTGGATGCTATGTTCTGCAGTGCTCCTTTGCAACAGCCCACTTATATGACCTTCTATTTGCGAACCTCCACCAACAGAGCTCCATTTTTAGTTGTGGAGCTGGACCTTTCCAATTATAAAGTACATAGTACATGCTTCTTCATTTTTATAATGCATACTGCTTCTAAGCCAGTAGCTATGTATGTTTGAAAACCTTTGTAATTCTTCTTGGGTGAAAAAGTTCTTTAGTTTTAGTGCCTCATGAAGTCGATCCATTATTAAACGCTCAGCTAAAAAGTTTCCAATGCTTAATATTTCATTATACAATTTTGTTGATCATATTTTTTTATATTTTTATAAAAATTCGTTTGAAATTGTTTGTTTTTGTTATGCTAAAAAGTGCAGTCATTTTTTTGCGTCTGCGCCAAAGAATGCTAATAGTTAATCTACTTCTTTCTGCGTGTAAAGATAGTCAAAGTCCTTGCTGAATAAAATCATAAAAATGTTATGGACTACAATTTTATCTTTACTTTTTGCTTGGTGCAGTATGGGCACACGCACACCATAAATGCGTGGGTCAGGACAGGAGAAAGTTTTTCTAAAAACAAAGTAGTTACAAAAGAATTTATAAAAAACACTCCAGCATTAAAATGTGAAAATTAAAATCTTTTTCGCCATTACGGTGGGTAAAGAAATTAGCATATTTTATGTAAATATCCCTGAAATAACAAAACAAGCTTTATTATTTTGGGTGGGACAAATACGTACACTGATTTAAGATTTAGTTTTTAGGATCCGTATTCAGTGGTAAAAACTGTTTTGGAACACTGTAGTCTTCCCACGAACAAACTACCTGGTTGTGAAAAAGCAAAGAGCTCGGGAAAGAAACAGTCTGAAGAATTAATCACCACGTATGATGAAGCCCAAATTAAGGTGAAAGGAAATAGTTTGCATACAACAAAACATAAACCAAACGTTTCTGGTGTTAAAAGCAGGGTTTCCAGCGAGTCAGGGAATTCAGGGAATTCAGGGAAAACAAAAAGTGGTCAGGGAAGTCAGGGATAGGTCAGGGAGAGCACCTGTGAGTCAGGGAGAATTTCGCTTTTTAGGACATCAAGTATAGGGTATTTTATTGAATCCAAAAACTAATTTTAAAAACATTTCGCGCCTGCGGCGCTAATTATTTGTTTCTTTGTTTACTTTTTCCAAAAATTTATTTTTTAAATTTAACAAAATTAATTTAAACTATTATTATTACCAGTACAAATTGTTTGTCGTACCTAAACACGTTTTACCTGCAATTTTAACAGGTTTTTTTTATCAAAATATTGATCCAATTGATGATCTTTTATTTGCCTGAAATGGTTAATTAGAAAGGAAATTCTGGAAATCTAGCAAAGCCAAATTTTTTTCATAAGGGTGTACCCTTACGTTTTTTGAATTTTGGAAAAAATACTTTTTTGTTTTAATATATAAAAAACATTCGTGATCAGATCCAAAAGTATAAAAATACTTAAAAACTAAAAATTTTCCCGCTTCGCGGGAAGTATACGTTGACAATTTATATTATATTTTTTTAAAATATAAAACGGATTGTGCTGTTTAATACATAACTAAGGCCTTTGCCTTAGCCCTTTACCCATATTCATTTTTAAATTTTAAAGGAAAAAAGATAAAAAACGCTAGTTCTATGTCAAAAATCTCTGTGTATAGCATTTTTGAGCCTTTTATTGCTTTGGGTTCCCTCTACTCTTAATGCATTCTAAAACCATAAATTAATTAATATAAAAATTTTTCCCGCTGCGCAGGAAGGTCAGCTTTCTATACAGTTAAATAATTTTATCAGTATAATATTATCTTTGTTTTTATTAGTTAACCGCTTTCATGCGCCAAATTTAAAAACATCAGGCAGTAGGGCTTTATAACTGGATAGTTTTATTAATTAATACAATTTTGGATACCGGTTATGGCGGTATGCAATTTTATTTTTTGATTAATTGGGAGATCAACAAAAGTGTATAGAAATTAGGTTATAAAAACAAAAGTAAAATGTATGTTTACACCATTGCCAGGGGACGATTTTAAAAATTTTCGGTGAATATTTCAAAAAAAATTTCGCCTCCGGCAGGTGGGGGTTGCCCATAGGTGGGCAGCCTCCCGGATTTTATGGGGGTATACCCGACCCCCGAAATTTGGGGGGTGTCCCAAATTTTTTTGGGGGGTATACCTTAAATACCCCATTTTTAGCGTTTTTAGTACTGGGACCCCCCAAATTTTAAGGGGGTGTTCGAGGTATCCCCAAATTTTTGGGAGGTGTCGGCTATAATCAGGATTTTTTTGGGGGTATAACCCCCCATTCCTGGCTACGCCACTGCACCTACCTCCTATGGGCTCACCCCAGACTCATTTTCTTTCTCCCAAAGCGCTCCTCTCAAAACGAAATTCTCTATAAGTTACTAAAACAGGGGACTAAACTTTTTGATTCCGCTAGCGGTATATACTACATGCAGCTATCAAACTCCGCCTTGGGGTAACTATTTTCCTGAAAATAAAGCCTGTAACTCATAGTTTCTACCTGTTTTTTGTTATTTTTATTGTAAAGCGTTAAAACTTGTAGTTTTTTACTCAAAACTCAGTATTTATTGCAGTATAACAATTTGTAGTTATGTAAATTTTTTTTATAATATATGAAAATAGTATTGAATCGCCCAATAAAACTTTTTATATTTTATCAAAATCTCTTCCAAACGACAATTGTGTAGCTCCTGAAATACGATATGCAAATAGAATCAAAGGCGCTGAGGTGATGCAAATTTAAGCGAATTCATGATAAAACAAAATAATACCTACAAAAAGAAAGGAAAACGTTTATTAAGCGAATTAGAGAGTCAGTTTAACATGATTCTAAAAATAAAACATGTTTTTAACAAATGGAATTATTTATTTATTCTGGTAGTGTGACAAAAGTTCTAACTTTAGACAAAAAATGATAATATTTCATAACTTTTATATATAAAAGTTTTTTTTATCAATGTCCTGGCGTAGCCAGGATACAAATTTTTCGACAAGGGGGTTGTTCAAATTTTCAAAATACCATAAAAAAGACATTTAAAACGGGTAAAAAATTTTGCGCTTCGCGCTAAGTGATTCTTTTGCTGTTGTTGTAATGTTTTTTTTAATTAAACTTGAAAAATTTTAGGTTTAAAAAGGTATAACATTAAAAATCGTGCGATAGCACGAAAAAATTTTCAAAAATTGTTTTTGAAATTCATTAGAAACATGACTTAAATGTTGTAAAAATGTATATAAATGTCGAGCGCTGAGCGGAGCGAAGCGCGAGAAAATTTTTTTAAATTGTTCTCTTAGGACCCCCAAAATTTTACCTCCGCCAGCCCAAAGGGGGGGGGGTTACAACCCCCATAATCCTCCCCTGGCTGCGCCCTCGAGTAGGAAAGTAATAAGTTTTTTATACAGACCACAATCAATAAAAAATAGTTCAGACAGTAGGATAGCATTATTCTAAGTTGGACCTTATTTAGCCATAGAAAAGTTTATGGATATATAATTAACATGTCGTAATATACATAACTCGCAATATTGTAGGCGTTTTGGGACAAGAAAGTTAAGGACGCACGTCTGGATAAAAATTGTCTTCTGGACTGGGTGGAAAAACTCGGTCCCCAAGCCAAAGAACTGGTAAAAAAGCAGTCAGCTTTGCAGAAAGAGCTACAGAACGAAGTGGATTGGCTGTGCGAACGATGTGGCCTGGCTGAAATCACTTGGGAAACCGACCTACCTTTAACACAGTGCAAAGTAAGGTAGTGAAGCGTACCTTAATTTAGGAGATAAAGCTTTTTTTGGTGTACAATTTTTTAAATAAAAATTAAATTGGCAGGATTTCTGCGAATATTCTTTGAAAATAAAGTTCCAACGATTGTTTGGTTAATTTTTGTGCTTTTTTGGCGGCTGAAGGCTCAAGGATTGTTTATTAAGGTTAAATCATTGTTTAAAATGTTTTATAGGTACATGTATACAGAGCTGTGCACGGTCTAGAAATCCCCCCACTTTATAGGAGGATTTGCTCCCCCCCCCCGTTTTATTCCCCCCGCCCAAAAATGAAAAAGTACCCAAAATTTATGGCTCCATTTTGACCTATTATGACGCTATCATTGCCCTTTTTTGCAGTTTTAGTCTATTTCAATGCTTTTTTAGCCATTTTAGACCTATTTTTACTTAAAATTCGCATTTTTGTCCCTTTTTTCTCTTTCCATCTTTTTTTCTCGTTTTTTTTAATCTTTTTTCATTGAAATAGACTAAAACTGCAAAAATATTTGAAAAAATATCGTCATAATAGGTTAAAAATGGCGCCATATTTTTTAGTACTTTGTTTTTGGGCGGAGGGAGGAAAGAGGGCAATAAAACCGGGGGGTGGTGGCACAGCTACTAATATTACGGGGGCATTTCCAGATCGCGCAAAGGTCTGGGAGAGTCAGGGGTCACAAATTAAAAAATTTAGAAGAAGAAACCCTTTTTAAACCTTCCACTTTCTCCATGCACATATATGAGTTTATCCTTTCTCACTTTGTAGTGTAGAAATACTAGAAGTAGAACCTTTTTATTAGTACTACTTCTCACATTTCTCACTTTTTAGTACTGGAACCCTTAACTTTTAAGGGGTGTTTCCGAAGTATTCCAAATATAGATGGGAGGGGGTGGGGGTTTTGGCATTTTTTTCCGGGGGGGGGTTTATAAATCCACCCATACATTTCCCTTATGTTTTAAGTACACCTATGGAAACGAAGCCGTACCTGAATAGTGTGGACCCAATACCCTGAGGATATGTTTGTCCGACCAAGAGTCCACAAAGCGTGACGAACGTACGTCTTCGGGTCGGGACTTAGCCAAAAAGACGGTTCCCCGATAAGTTTACTGTAGGCGGTCATATTGGTTGCGACGTACATAGGTGTTAGACACTGAATGTGTACCTGAAAACAACAAAACAATAATTTGCCCTGATACCAAGATACCATATATAATAATATATTATAACGATCTCTCAAGGGCGTAGCCAGGAGGGGTTATGGGGACTGTAACCCTACCCCTTTTGGGCTGGCTGTGGTAAAAATTTGGGGGTCCTAAGAAAACAAATTTTAAAAATTTTTCTCGCGCTTCGCTCTGCTCAGCGCTCGACACTTATTTACCTTTTTACAACTTTTAAGCGGTTTTTAATTAATTTCAAAGACAATTTTTGAAAATTTTTTTGTGCTGTCGCACGATTTTTAATGTTATGCCTTTTTAAACCTAAAATTTTTCAAGTTTAACTTAAAAAAACAATGCAACTAACAGCAAAAAGAATCACTTAGCGCGAAGTCCAAAAATTTTTTATCCTTTTTAATGTCTTTTACGGTATTTTTGAAAATTTGGTTTTTTGGTGCCCCCCCCCGCGCCTTTCTGTCCTGGCTCCGTTTTTTGGGTGTGTTTTTTGTTTTGTTTTTTTTTTTTTTTTGGTGTTGCGTTTTGGGTGTTTTTTGGTGTTTTGGTGGGAGTTTTGGTTTTTTGAGTTTTGAAAGTGTTTGTTGTTTTTTTTTGTTGGGTTTTTTTTTTTTTGGTTTTCTTCTTGGAGATGTTTGTTTGAGGATTGGTTTGTTGTGTTTTTGTGGGGGGTTAGTTTTTGGTGTGTTGGTGTGTGTTTTTTGTTTTCGAGTGTGTGTTGTGGTGTGTGTTTTTTGGTTTTTGGTTGGTTTTGTGTTTTTGTATTAGTTTTTGTTTTTGTATTTTTGTTTTGTTGTTTTTTGACGCTTTTTTGCTTGTTTTTTGATGCGTGTGATTTTTCTGTTGTAGGTTGGGGACAGCGCTTGTTTTGCGCTGTTGTGTGGTCTTTTTTTCCTTGTCCTCAAAAATGGGTTTTTCCCGTTTAAAATAGTAGTTAAATAATGAAAAATAAAAATATTTAATCCTATTATGTATGGGGGTTTATAGGACACATCCTCTTGACCTTGGGGTCAAGTCAGGACAGGGTGGAGTGGGAATGCGGTAGTTAGAAGGGTTGCCGGAGGTTTCCTCTGGCACTCAAAAAGTTCAGATCAAATGTGGATCCGCAAACTAAGCACTGGGTAAAAACTAGTGTAATTTATTTAAGTAACTTTGGAGGTACTGGCAATGGGGGAGCCACCGTGACGGATTGTGTCGTACAAGATTTTTGTGCTGCAGTAATACAATGCGCCCGTAATAAAGTCAAAGTGTTTACGTAAATAATGAATAGATTTTATATGAAAAATAGCGCAGAGCGCCTGAGTATTTTGTTTACAAAGTTTTACACTAACGGGTTTGTTATAAACGATTTACACTACGGTAACTAACTGCGTTGCGCAAAAACAAGTTAGTAGATTTTATACAAAACACAAATATTAATTGAGCAAAATTGAAGGCTTATTCCTGAAAAGGACATAGTTTGCGCGAATTTTGAATACCCGATGAAAAGTAAATTTAACTAAATTTTAAACTGCGGAAACAAACGAAAAGAATTTTAAGTTACCAGTGTACAGAGGACCTAATGAATTAGCGGTTTACAAATGCTTGGTTGTTTTTTTTTATAAGAAATTTGCTGTGTGACTAAAAAGGCTTTGATTTTAACACGAGAATTTTATCAGGAAGGGTTTTTGACAACCAATTTTTGGAGGGCTACTGAGCCTGCTACCTTAAAAACTAAATTAATTTATAAAACGCTACGAGCGATTTTTTAAAAATGTACCTGTACCAGGTTATCAATATATTGTGACCATTCCGCCATTGAAAGTTTAGTCTGAAGTCGCCACGTCCTAACAAAGGAAACAATCCAGTCAGCCGCTGGACTATTTCGACTCAACACACACTTCCCGACCTACGTGGGCCTAAACCAACTGCAGTGTGTCGGCTTCTAAACAGAATACATATTAAAAATAGGTTGTTAATATAAAAATAACCTACTCTGGGACTACCGACTAAATTGGGGTTCCAATCAAGCGGTAGGTTCAACTACTCAGTTAGTAACAGCGCAAAACCATAATAAGAAACCCCTAATGCCCATAAACACATACCAAGCCCTTTTTACTGCTTGAAACGATTTAATTTGAAATGCGTGGCAACAAAAATTTGAATATGTTAACAACGCGTATGAAAACTGGGATGAAATGACAATATAATATTTTAGCGATTATAATACTATATTTTACTAGCCCTACCACGCACTCTCCGATACACCTCCCCACCAGCCAGCAGCTGTCCCTAGCGAAGCGAAGCAAACCGACAAAAAGGTGGATTAAGTGGCGAGGAGTGGGGCAACTTACCCTAAGACAGAAAAAGCTCTTGAATTTAAAAATAAGGGGACAGAAGTTGAGTGACTGTACACCCCATAGCAAATTTCCTGCCTCTGATAATAACAATACACAAAAAGACTAGTATAACACGAATACAACACAAAAATACACAAAAAATTACAAGAAAGAATTACACTAGTAGACAGGTACTAAGGCACAAAAATTACACTATTACAAAAAACAAGTATTAAGGCACCGAAGGTTACAAAAAGACACACACAAAACACAATAATAAATCAGTAGACATTGGTATCGTTGGAATGTTTTAGAGTAGTGTCATCAGGAGAAAATTAACGCAAAATAGTCTGTATCACTTCGAATAGATGTAAGTTTCCTCATAAAAATGTAAAGTTTGTTAGTTGAGCAAATATATTTGGAGAAGCTGAAGTAAAAAATAATAAAATTGTTTGTTAATTAGTGGAGGATGGAAGAGAATTACTCTGTTTATAAGTGGGGAAGGAAGATTATCATGATAACTGTTAATTACAATCTAGAAAGAATGTTCCTGAGAAAATCCTTCCAAACTGATGAGTATGGAATTGCAAAAGTTCACTTGGAGTTTTGTTAAAGTATACATAACAATTATGTAATAATAGAGCTGAAGACAATATCCCAAAGAGGTAGAGATAGGCCAGTGATAGTGAAACATATGAATAAGCAGATACAAAAAAAAAAAAAAAATTCCTTCACTACTTACCATACCAATAACAACAAAGAAAAAAAAAAAAAAAAAAAAAAAAAAAAAAAAAATATAAAATAGAATGGACGACGATTCCAAAGAGGTAGAGATACCCCAGCTGATAGTGTACATATGAATCATCAGATTTACTAAATTACAAATAGAATTAATATATATTTTTATTTCCCAAAAAACCAAAAAAACAAAAAAAAAATTAAACTAGGATATGTCCTAAAAAATCTTAGAGAACTATATTAAAGTGATACCAAGTAAAAACAACAAAGATAAAAAATAATAAAGGTATTAGAAATTAATATAACACTAAACATGTAGAATAGGAAATTTTTACAGAAAAAAATAATATGTGTTTGTAGAGAACTATATGTACAGTGTAACGAAAGAAAACACAATTGGAGGCATCTTAATTGTAGTAAAAGTGGACTACAAAGATATACTTAATTATACAATAATTAATACAAGAGTTGGCCATGAAAAAATAAGAGTTAATGAAACGACCTGAAACTAGGCATTACATATAAAATGAAAACCACAAAACCATTAATGAATGTAACTCAAATTATATTGTATGACAAAGAAAAGGGATCCTTGAGTGCGAGTCGTTATTGTGCTGTGTGTATTTTGCCTGCTATATATCAAACAATAAGAGAAAAAAAATAAACTAAACACTGCAAAGTCCTGTGTACTTTCATTTCAATTCTAACGTACTTATTTCTCAACAATAATAAACTTCTCCTTTATTATATTATATTTTTGTGTGGTGGACGTACCCTTGAAGGCAGGGGTTTGCCGGACTCTACTTTAGAGCGGGACTTTAGAGCCGGCCTGGGGACTTTAAGACCGCGCGGGACTTTATACGATTGTTTATTTTTGTTTAACTTTTATGGAGTATTTCGTAATTGAATTTTATCGGGATATTTTCGGTTTTTTTTGTATCTGCGACAAGAATTAGGTGAAGAGGAAGAAGAAACTACAAAAAAAAAAAAAAAAAAAAAAAAAAAAAAAACAAGCCAGGAAAGAAAAGAACCAACACGAACCGAAAGAGGCACACGGGGCGGTAGAGACGTGTGAGCCAAAGTGAAAAAACTGAGCGTGACATAGAGCAAGGGGAGATTTACTAAATATACAAATAGAATTAATATATATTTTTGATTTCCTTCTACTACTTACTTACTTTTGTGTCGATTTTGTTTTTGAATATTTTTTTTTTTTTGGAGGTTTAGTTTGTTTTTTTTTTTTCTTTTTGTGGTTTCGCTGCTAGGAAGGTTTGGTCTTTTTTATGATAAAAAAATACAATAACAAAAACAAACAAACACAAGAAAAAAAATTAATAACCATCTATGTTTGCTAATTAGGTATACATTCGCTTGTTCTTTCTTGGAATCATTCGTACCTGTGTAGAAAATACATTTTCGAGAGAGACTCATATGTACCAGTGTAACCAAAGAAATTTGTTCTTGTTGGTGTTGGTCGGGGGGGGGGTCCACACACAAAAATTGTGATATAATAAAGGTATAAATGTTGTATTGTTGATGAAATAAGTACGTTATGAATTGAAATTGAAAATACACATGGATCTTTAGGTTGTTAGGTTATTTTTTTCTCTTATTTGTTTTGATATATAGCAGTGCAAAATATACAGCAGCATAACGTACTCGCACTCAAGGATCCCTTTTTCTACTTGTCATACCAATAACATTGAGTTACATTCATTAATCAAATCAATGTGGTTCATTTTATATGTAATGCCTCATGTGTTAAGGCCATCATTTCCGTAACTCTTATTTTTCATGGCCAACTTATTATTAATTATTGTATAAATAAAAGTATATCTTTGTAGTCGGATTACTCTAATTACACGTGTCAACCTTGTTTTTTTCGTTTTGTATAGTATTACTACAAACACATATTATTTTTATCTAAAATTTCCCCATTTTATAAATGTTTAGTGTTATACTTAATTTCAAATAACCTTTATTCTATTTTTTATCTCTGTGTTTTCTTTTGGTTACACTGTACATATAGTTCTCTCAAAATATTTTCTACACAGTATACTAATATTAATTTTTTTTCTTTGTGTTGTTATTGGTATAAGTAAGTAGTGAAGGAAATCAAGAAATATATATTAATTCTATTTGTAATTTAGTAAATCTGATGATTCATATGTATCGCTTATCACTGGCCTATCTCTACCTCTTTGGGAATCGTTGTTACTCTATTATTATATAATTGTTATGTATACTTTAACAAAACTCCAATTGTTTTCTTTGGTTACACTGTACATATAGTTCTCTCAAAAATATTTTCCTATACAGTATACTAATATTAATTTTTTTCTTTGTGTTGTTATTGGTATGAGTAAGTAGTGAAGGAAATCAAGAAATATATATTAATTCTATTTGTAATTTAGTAAATCTGATGATTCATATGTTTCGCTTATCACTGGCCTATCTCTACCTCTTTGGGAATTGTCGTCACTCTATTATTACATAATTGTTATGTATACTTTAACAAAACTCCAAGTGAACTTTTGAATTTCATACTCATCAGTTTGGAAGGAATTTCTAAGAACATTCTTTCTAATTGTAATAACAGTTATCATGATAAACTTCCTTCCACTTATAAACAATAATTCTCTTCTACTCTGCTAATAACAAACAATTTTGCTATTTTTTACTCGTCTCCAAATATATTTGCTCAACTAACAAACTTTACATTTTTATGAAGAAACTTACATTATTCAAGTAATACAGACTATTTTGCGTTAATTTTCTACTGATGACACTACTCTGAAACATTCCAACGATACCAATGTCTACTGATTTATTATTGTGTTTTGTGTGTCTTTTTGTAACTTCGTGCCTTAATACTTGTTTTTGTAATAGTGTAATTTGTGCCTTAGTACCTGTCTACTAGTGTAATTCTTACTTGTAATTTTTTGTGTATTTTTGTGTTGTATTCGTGTTATACTAGTCTTTTTGTGTATTGTTATTATCAGAGGCAGGAAATTTGCTATGGGTGTACAGTCGCTAACTACTGTCCCCTTATTTTTAAATTCAAGAGCTTTTCTGTCTTAGGGTAAGGTGCCCCACTCCTCGCCACTAATCCACCTTTGTCGGTTTGCTTCGCTTCGCTAGGGACAGCTGCTGGCTGGTGGGGAGGTGTATCGGAGAGTGCGTGGTAGGGCTAGTAAAATATAGTATTATAATCGCTAAAATATTATATTGTCATTCCGTCCAGTTTTCATACGCGTTGTTAACATATTCAAATTTTTGTTGCCACGCATTTCAAATTAAATCGTTTCAAGCAGTAAAAAGGCTTGGTATGGTGTATGGGCATTAGGGGTTTCTTATTATGGTTTTGCGCTGTTACTAACTGAGTAGTTGAACCTACCGCTTGATTGGAACCCCAATTTAGTCGGTAGTCCCAGAGTAGGTTATTTTTATATTACCAACCTATTTTTACTATGAATTCTGTTGAGACGCCGACACACTGCAGTTGGTTTCGGCCAACTTAGGTAGGGAAGTGTGTGTTGAGTGGAAATAGTCCAGCGGCTGACTGGATTGTTTCCTTTGAGTTAGGACGTGGCGACTTCAGACTAAACTTTCAATGGCGGAATGGTCACAATATATTGATAACCTGGTACAGGTACATTTTTAAAAAATCGCTCGTAGCGTTTTATAAATTAATTTAGTTTTTAAGGTAGCAGGCTCAGTAGCCCTCCAAAAATTGGTTGTCAAAAACCCTTCCTGATAAAATTCTCGTGTTAAAATCAAAGCCTTTTTAGTCACACAGCAAATTTCTTATAAAAAAAACAACCAAGCATTTGTAAACCGCTAATTCATTTAGGTCCTCTGTACACTGGTAACTTAAAATTCTTTTCGTTTGTTTCCGCAGTTTAAAATTTAGTTAAATTTACTTTTCATCGGGTATTCAAAATTCGCGCAAACTATGTCCTTTTCAGGAATAAGCCTTCAATTTTGCTCAATTAATATTTGTGTTTTGTATAAAATCTACTAACTTGTTTTTGCCGCAACGCAGTTAGTTACCGTAGTGTAAATCGTTTATAATAAACCCGTTAGTGTAAAACTTTGTAAACAAAATACTCAGGCGCTCTGCGCTATTTTTCATATAAAATCTATTCATTATTTACGTAAACACTTTGACTTTATTACGGGCGCATTGTATTACTGCAGCACAAAAATCTTGTACGACACAATCCGTCACGGTGGCTCCCCCATTGCCAGTACCTCCAAAGTTACTTAAATAAATTACACTAGTTTTTACCCAGTGCTTAGTTTGCGGATCCACATTTGATCTGAACTTTTTGAGTGCCAGAGGAAACCTCCGGCAACCCTTCTAACTACCGCATTCCCACTCCACCCTGTCCTGACTTGACCCCAAGGTCAAGAGGATGTGTCCTATAAACCCCCATACATAATAGGATTAAATATTGTGCTATTTTCTCCATTATTTAACTGAGCTATTTTAAACGGGAAAAACCCCTGATTTTTGTGAGGACAAGGAAAAGAAGTACCACGTGTAACAACGAGCGGCAAGACTACAATAGCGGCTTGTCCCTTGCTGAACCGTTACAACAGTAAAGTATTATCGGACACTTAGCATTATTCAAAAAACATAGCAAATTAAAGTCTGTTCAAATTGATTGAGACAGGTGACAAAACTTAAAATTAATTTAACTAAAAATTGATTCATTTTGAGATATAACGTTTTAAAGTTTAAGTCAAAAAACACAAAAACCTATAAACCGGCCGAATTTAAACTTTCATAAAAAATCATCATTCTAATGTTGCTCAAACTTTGAGACTTAATCTTAATCTTAATCTTATTCTGAAAAGCTTAAAAAAACAGCACACCAAGCGGCGTTTCTTACAATCTCTTACTAATAAAAAACTTTTGTTTTTTAAAACCCGGTTTTTTTTTCATCATATTGGCTGTATAGTAATGGCTTTATTTATGAAAATTACATTGTAGTTTCAACTGATAACCTATGATGGGTTTCTTCTTTCAGAACGAACAGGTTTTTTACGTTCGGTCTGAAGAAGAAACCCGTCAAAATAAATAATTTTATGAGGAAATTGCCCAACATTTCATTATTATATTAGTTGAAAATAAATCATAACGGTCAAACACTTTTTTATTTCAAAGATCTTTACTTGGAGAAAATTGTACCAATAACGGTCCCACTGCAAAACATCGCAATAAAACAGCTCCATAAAAGCTTAGCATATCCGGAGCTCAATGAATGAATATGAAATCTAAATAAAAAAATACAAAACATATAAAAAATCTTATCACATTTTTCTTCGCTCATTTAACTTTCTTCACTGAAAACGGCGTTAATTTTTATAACTATGGCTTGTACAATCATGATCCATGATGAGGCCGACGCATAAGAGTACTGCACGAAACAGTACCACAAACAGTCCCAGGTTTCGCAAAAGAGTACGCACGAAAGAGTACGCCACAAAAATGATAAGAGTCCAGTCAAATGAAAAAGTACTGTCAAAAAACGGTACGGCACATAAGAGTGCTGTGTGAATTGTGTTTGCTACACAACGCGACTTTTACAAAAAACAGTACTGGCATGAAAGAGTACTGGCACGAAAGAGTACTGGCTCAAAAGAGTGATGTATTTACGTTTTCAGAGTCTGCGTTTGACTCAAAACAGTACTGGCACAAAAGAATACTAAAGAAATAACTTAATGTTAAAACGATTACTATTAACAGCTGCTTAACTTAATTACAATAAAAATCAATAAGCAGCGTTTTTTATAGCAAATTCTTTTATTTTTAATAGACCATTTAATAAAGTTTTTCGAATTTTTCTTGTTTATAATTACATAGCGAGTGTAAGCGGCACTGTAAACCTTTTCGGCTGTTTAATTTGAGTAAGTATAGCTTTGACCGCGCCTACCGAAGGCACTTTTTATAACTTTTGTTTACATTTTTACAATGTACTGGTATAGCTAAACCGTGGGTTATCTTGTTTTGAAAAAACTAAGTTATCTTTAGAAAACGAAAATAAAAGAATCGTAGCCAACAAATTACGCTTCATTACTAATGTTACTTCCTACCATCCGGAGTTTGCTCATGTTCCTTTCAGGTTGCTCATGTTTAATTGAACGATTTCAACATTTAACTTAAACTAAGTTTTAAGTTATTTTGTCTTTTAATGTTTTTATGGTATTTTATAAGTTTAAGAAAAAAAAATAATTTACAAAACAGTCTTGACAAAATATTTCACGGTATTACTTTTTATTTTTTTTATAAAATTAATTAAAATAGGGCGTAGCTTTGCAGCTCCGAAAGTTTGTCTAAAGTTTCTTAAAGAAGGGCTTAAGTAAATTTCTCCATACCAAAGCTTAAGTGTGTTAAGTATTAGAACATTTTGTCCTTTGATCGTTGGTAACGCTCTGGAATCACACAGTCAGACAAACAAACAGTTCATTTGCTAAACAAGATTTTAAATGGTTTGAGCATTTTTCACGGCATATTTTCAAAGCAACATTTTTTTTAAATTGGGGCTAATATAAATTTCACCTAGGACAGTTAAACAATTGGAAGCAGATTTGCATAGATCTATTATGCTATGCATAAGTTTTTTAAATATATTTAATTTTTGACCTTTAGATTTTCAACTCATAATTTTTTATTAATCGATTATCCAAATAACCGAAGAATTTATCAAACAAAAATTTAAGTCAAACATTTCTATTTTTAAACGAACGCCGGTTTTCGGAGCTCCAGAACGCCGGTTTTCGGAGCTCCAGAACGCCGGTTTTCGAAGCGCTGAAGCACCTTCATAAACATACGGAGCCCCACTTCATATTTTAAATAATTTAGCATATAATTAAAGAGTGTATTTCATTTTTTTATTTTTTGCAGACTCAGAGTTTCTAAGCAATTATAAAAACAAAAAAAGAAAAAGTGGTCAAAATAGCATGAACATTTTAAAATTAAATTTGAGGATGTAAACAAGCTTTATATAATTCATTTAAGGAGCGCAGCTTAAGAGTTTTTTTGTTTAAATAATCGTTTCTGCGGAGCATGATAGCTTAAAGAGTTAGTTTGTAAGAAAGAAGTTAATTAATGAGTTAATTTAAAAGAGTTAATGCTTTTATTAACTTGCTTTAAAGTTGCATCAAAGTTTTCATTTTAGCATTAAAGTTGCTACCTGTTGATTATAAACAAAGACTGGATTACCTTGGTTTAGAAAGATTAAAAGACCGAAGACACAAAACTGATTTACGAACGGGCACTCTGTTTCCGATATGAAAATTAGTGTCTTGGAACAAATCAAAAATAAAAATAAAAAAGAGCTGCTTGATCGAGAAGATTTCTGGATTAAAGCAATGGGTACAGCTTTCCCGTTTGGTTTAAATGAAAAAATAAAAGGCTACGGTTTAATTTCTCTAGGAAAAGATCCAAGAAAATTTAAAAATCATCCTTATTTCTGTATAAAATTTCCTGTTCTTGACAGAAAACGTAATAGACAACTAATCAAAAGAAATAATCGTATTATTAATTACGATCTTATAAATGATATTATAAAAAAATTTAAAGCACAAGAGATATCTAATTTCTTAATATTTCGAAGTCTTATTGGTATTTCGCTTAAAAATTTTAAAGTTATAATAAATATAGTTGAAAATAATAATGTCGGTAGCCTAGTTAAATCAGCCGTTTTTGCAATAGCTGCTTTTAGGTTTTAAAGCAATTTAGCACCTAAACCCAAAATAGATGAAACTTTACTTATAATAAAACGCCGTTTGTTAGTAAAGGGTTAGACATAATTAAGTTTGATAAATTATTTAAAAATAAATCTCTCTTGAAATTGATTCCTATACAACTATCGCTAATCAATAACATTAGAATAGTGTATCAATATGAGCCATCCATTGGTAATATGTTATGTAATCATAGTAAATTTTTAAAAAGTCTAACTTTGGAAAAACTCAAAAAACTTATGAATACTAATTGCAATTGTGATTCGTCGCCATTCAAAGATAGACATCACGGGCATGTTATCACTGGTAATCTAAATGTAATTGAGGATAAATCTTTGCGCAATATTATGGCTTACGGCACGAAATTTCGCATTCCTAAATGTATAATTTGGCAAAAATTTGTGGAAGCATGTGAAATAGGTCTTAAAAATTTAGTAGATATACTATCTAAAAAGCATAAAGTCAGTAAGCTAGATTTTTAGAATTTTGTTAATAGAGCACGCATCATAATCAATAAAAGAATAGATTTCTTTGTTAAACTTAACGGGCATGTTATCACTGGTAATCTAAATGTAATTGAGGATAAATCTTTGCGCAATATTATGGCTTACGGCACGAAATTTCGCATTCCTAAATGTATAATTTGGCAAAAATTTGTGGAAGCATGTGAAATAGGTCTTAAAAATTTAGTAGATATACTATCTAAAAAGCATAAAGTCAGTAAGCTAGATTTTTAGAATTTTGTTAATAGAGCACGCATCATAATCAATAAAAGAATAGATTTC